>WIOZ01000082.1:0-13401 GCA_009664405.1 Drosophila bifasciata
GGAGGGAATGACCCTATATCGTTTTCTGAAACTACTCGAGGAACGCGCACTCTTATATGGAGTGGACCCCATCAGCTGCCTCGGACCATGGCCGAGCTATTCACCGACAGGGCAGCTCCTGGATATATTTCCGCCAGGAGTTTCTGTCGTATTTCCTGCCAGCACGGTATTTCGAACAATTGGACGACCAGATCTGCGGCCTCAAGCAAGCGGTGATAGAACCGTTCAAAGGTTACCTCATCGAGATACGGCTACTCATGCACCATGCCGGCTATGACACTATGACACAGTTAAGGAGCTGTACGGAATTCACGACAACGCCCTGCCAGGACTGTCACAGTCCGACACGCTTAGCACGAGATCACGAGATCATTCACGAGCGGAAACATGAGATGAACCCTTCCAAAGCTCACCAAGAGACACCAGGCCGGCAAGGCGATCAGACCGAAAAATAGGTGACTCCTACTGGACGCCATTTCGGAGACCCCATTGAGACTCAGCATGATCAGCACGCCCATTGCCAACCCACGTGCACTCTGACGCCGGTGTGGTCAAGCTGTACACGCCTCCTACGACGGCACCCACCCCTCGATCCTATTCTGCTGGGAATGTGGAAAACGCGACACTCGGACCACTCGGACTGCTGCCGCCAAGCCACGTCCGCAAACGACACGCGTTCTCGACTGAAACGGGATCAGCCGAAAACGACGCCTCCCCAGACCCGCGACTAAGCAACCCACTGCAAATTTACGACGGCCGGATAGTGGCGATGGTGACAATAGGAGGACAAATAACAGAGGCCACTATCGACATCAGGGCATCCGGAAGTTTCGTCAGTGCCAACCTGGCCCGAAAACTAGACAACAACTCCAACCTGCAAGAAGTATGCGTCCGCATACGCCTGGCTGACGTCAGAGAAATCCCACAAGTTCCACTGGCGCACATCAAGCTGGATCAGCGAGAGGTCCAAATCCCACTCCTGGTCCTACCAAACGTTTTGGAGAAAGTAATTGACGGCATGAACTTCCTATGTGCCATCGAAAACGACGATCCAATGCGGCACCACGCTGCTATAACTACGAGATCACCCCACGCCAACACCACCGTCAGTTCGAACCATTCATGTCCAAGACAACGAACCAAGCAACAAGAAACCTTAGCCAACCGCAGCGAACACAAGTCCCCGACCTACCACAAAGAATACGGAACCCAATACCGCAACGAAGAATATGACACCGAAACCAACCACAGCGAAAGCGAAGCACCGGCCGGAAAAGACGAATCCGAAACAAGCACCGTTAAACTGCAACCGGAGCAACCGAGTCCTAAGCCAACCCACAGGGAACACACATACAAAACAAACCAATCAATTCGAGTGTCTCTGAAACAACTGGTTTCAGCCCCGCCTTCCTACTACCCGGATAATAGCCTCGCCTACCTGGAGCACTATACGACGAAGTCACCAGGAACAGGAAGACCTCCGGACAAAGCCCACACTAAGGCAACCCGACTCAAAAAAGTATTCGCGATACTGCTGACCCACTCCCGAATGCAAACCATCTATAGAAGCAGAAATTCCGGCGCCACCGAACCAACGACCACCGCCTCATACACCCACCTAGAAGAAAGGGAGGGGTGGGGGAAGTAACGGACCATGGACCATGGCCCGATACATTAACACACACTACAACCCTACAAATACATTCATTAGTGCATAAAATACACTACACCTTAGAACGAAACTAGAACAAATATACCGACCCTCGTTATGGTCAAATACACTTACCAATTCCCCCGATGCGAAATCGGAGAAAATACCCCACCACAAACCCACTGACCCAAAACTCATTCCCACACCTTAACCCACTTATCAAAAAAACCCCACACCAAGGACGTCTTAGTTTAAAGACGGAACTGCACGGAACGGCTTTAAATATCGCAAGCCGCCGATCAATCGGGGCAGTCTATCCGCCGACAATCACACAGTCAGGCAGTCTACCTGTCAGCCGCATCGACACTTCACCGGCCGGATTCGTCACCGGTGATATCTGCGCAGCCCGGGAAGTGCGTGCTCATGAAAAGCTCTAGAAATTCTTCTCTGCTTTCTGCAAAAGTACCGTCCTGGTTGAGGAGCAGCCCAAGTGTAGTGGGCGCTTTTCATAGTACACGTCGCCTTGAGGCCTCATTGGTACCATCTAAGGCATCACAGAAGGCAGATCATGACTCCCTTTTCGCCTTCCTACAGGTGTTCTTGTAGGTGTTGAAGCTGTAGCGATATTCGTCATAGCTTTCTAGCTTGTAACATATCCTCGTTTCCTCGACTCCCTCCTGACTTCACTCAACTCCCGTGTCCAACACGGGCGGCGATTGGACTTTGGGGTCGGCTGATCGGGCAGGATTCGAGAAAAACCGTCTATAGAGCATTAGTAACGTTGTGAGCAGCTTCTTCTAGTGCTTCTGTTTGAAGAATGTTCCCTTCCGGTGTGATGGGCAGTACCTTCAAGATTTGAGGACAAAATGTACTCGAACAGCGACTCTCCTCTAAAATTCGTGCCCGTGCTTCCCCATGGGTGTGATGGGCATTCGCTAAATCCAACACCAACAAGATTTGTGGACAAAATGTACTCGAACAGCGACTCTCCTCTAGAATTCGTGCCCTTGCTTCCCCAGGGGTGTGATGGGCATTCGCGTCGCAGCCCAAGATAAAGTCCAGTCCAGGTATTTATTTTTTCCCGTCCTTTCTCTCACATAGTGCCACCGTTAGTTCCAGAGTGCTGTACCTGCAGGAAAACAGAACATTAAGCTCGCTTTCGGAACATGATACAGGTTCATGGCTTACCCACGAGGTGTGGCGTGAGAAGGCGATATCCGCGATCGTTCAGTCCCCGAACCTTTCAATTGACGGTCAAGATCTCTTGGATGTGGGGCCATGTCTACCGCTTTCTCGTCCATAAATCGCAGCAGGTCCGCCGATGGTACACTTGAGTGATGCAGATTAATCTGCACCACCTTCATGCCTTAAGCGGAGCTGGGGTGTCGCGGTGCTACCGCTAGTGTTCCTATAAAAAATATGTGCGGCAGTTCGTTGCAAGGAGTTTGGCAAGGCTTTACTGACTTATGCTGATCTAGAGTGCCTTGCCGTTCTCCTTGTCTCGCGCTATCGCCCGTGTCATGATCCAGTCCGATGTCTCCAGGATACGGTTCTGTGCCTTGATCAGAACTAGTGTTTCCTCATCCGCCTTGATCGGGGTAAGAATCCACACCTTCATGACCTTCCCAAGAGAACGGGAATCTGATCTGTGGGGAGCACGCAGAGTCAAGCCGCTCCTGGCCAAAGTTCACCAAAAACTTGGACCGTGGTTTTGAGTAACTGTAACTGCAGTCACAGGATATCGACGCTGGTGTCCTGCGTTCGCACCCCCAATCACCTCCGGTACTGGGTCTCCGACTCCCTGCACCTTAACTGTTAAACCGTTAGCGGGCATTGCCCCATAGCGGATTCGTCTTTAGCCCTACCGCCAGGGTGAACTACTTTTAGCTTTTAGCGTCACTTCGTTGGATATATCGCTTGCGCTCTAAGTTTGATTTTGCAGAGTTATTTGACTGCTGTTAATTATGGCTATTTTTGCACTGCAAAGAAATGCGAATTGGGTGGCTACATTACCGGTGATGCATTCCTCAGCTGATGGCTTTGTGCGACAATTTTGCCCACATAAAATGAGCTGTTGTCGGTCATTTTGGTCGGTTAAACATCTCAAAATATATGGGTCTGTCTTGGTCTTGTTTTGCCTTCAGTGAGATTGAAGTGAAAAATGCGCACTTTTATGAGGCAGATTCGAACTGGATTTCTTGATGTACGGAAACTTTCGTAGATCTCAACGAGAAGTTCCTTGCTTTGTTCTATGCCTCAAACTCTTGAGCGAGTCTCCAAGCCGGACGTTTCCTCATAAAAACAACAACATCCTCTTGCAATTCAAATCGATTGGGATGCCGGCTTCCTCTTTCGCTGCCCCGAGTAGTACTGGCTCACCGATGAAAATCAATCCGCCATCAGAAGTTCCGGTCTTTTTCACATCTAGTACCAACGAATCTTCAAATTTTTCAAGCATCCGTCACTAAGTTTTAAGTTTGGGTGGTCCGCACTGTCGATAGTACCCCTCTAGGTGTACTTGCTTTGGTGATGGGGTCACTGTTCCTGTTCCTGTTCCATGCAGTTGGTGCTTCTGCTTCCGTACCACGATCTCTTTTGGGAGGGGCTCCAACGTCTCGATCTCGCTTAACTAGTCTTTAGTTTAGAGCAATTGTTCCTCGGAAATCTATTTTTGTCTCTGAACTTATACCTGAAGCTACTGCGGATGATGTTAAACAAATCCCAATAAAGCAAGTAGCCTTTTTATACAAATTGTGTAAACAACATACAAATAATTCCTCTTTTGATTTCGAGGCTATCGCTTTAACTGAAACCTGGCTTATATCTTCCACCATGCTGGTGGGGTTCTTAGTCACAACGGATTTCTCATCTGAGCTGTTCCTATTCAACAATAGTTCGGTTTTTATACATTTTACTTTCTCTTACATTTCTTCCAATCCTGATTCACAGGTTTATTAAACCCACCATTCGGCATTCAGACTGCTCTATCTGCTCGATGTAGCAACGATAATATTATTGTCATTGGGAGTTTTAAGATACTACTTTTTTCTTGGCTGCCATGTGATGAGTCTAACCTGCTGCTACTGTCTGTCAATTATCGGAAAACTAATTTCGCTTTAACTTTCCCACATTGATTGGACGTTCATCCAAGTAATACAAAACCTTGAAGAAACATTCAAATCGTTTTATGATACTATCAACGTCGACCTTAATATCTGTATCGACAAGGCCTTCCTGCTTTTCCATAAATTTGTCTTATTTAAAAGAACACAAAAACGCTTTTTACAGAAAAAGCTCAAGATCTTTATATTGAGGACTATTGCAAAATTACAAAATCTATGCAGCAAATAGTCTGATATCTCCGTCGCAACAGGGCTTTTTAAACATCGATTAATATCGACAAACCTTCTTTTGTTTTCTTCTAAAAATCAACCGAGAATTACAAAGCAAAGAAGCACATTACAAACTAGTTATAGTTTTAAGTCTAGATTAGTTTACTGATCCCCATCTCATTTCGACACCATTTGCTCTGCCAATTTTTGCCGGAGCTCTTGGTTTGTGAAAGAGTATAAGGCTAAGAGGAAGAATAGGCCCCTATAACTATCCCCGGCAGTCGGACCAGTGCTCCATCCTCATCTTCCCGCTCTGCTTCCACCCATCCAAAAACTAGTTTCCTCTCTTTTTAATTACTTACCAGAATGCTAGAGGCTTACGTACTAAGCTCAGCACTCTCTATCTTGAAAGTTTCACATTTTTGTCCCATATTATTGGTTAAAGCCGGACATCCTTACTTCCGAAGTTTTGGCAGATCGGTACACAATATTTAGAAATGACCGTTCGTCTCGACGTAGAGGAGAGGTCCTCATCGCAGTGGACTCTAACTTCACGTCGGAACATTTCATATTCCATGTTCAACAAGACCTAGAATTCCTGTGCATAAAACTGATTCTTCCAGCCTTTTCTATTTTTCATTACCTGCTCGTACATTCCACCGTCTTCGGATATCTCTATAAAACGAGCAGCACCTGTCCGCTTTAAAAACTGTTTCTTCCTCGCTATCAGATAAAGACCACATGATAGTTCTGGGGGATTTCAATTTGCCAGGCAATGTTTGGTCTTCGGTAAACGAGTCGAATAACCTTGTGCCCATATCACGACATGATTTTATTGACGGCCTTCTAGACCTGTCCCTGTCTCAAGTCAACCATGTGAAAAATTCCTTGGGTCGATTGCTCGATCTGTGCTTCGTCTCGGATCCGACCATAGCGTTGCTAACCCGAGCCCTTCCGCTCACTATACCTGAAGACTCCTACCATCCTACTTTCGAAGTATCGGTCGATATTGGACCTTCTGTATTGGATCGATCAGATAAGCTTTCTAAACGTGTCCGCTGCTTTCGTAAGGCCGAGTTTACGAAGCTTAATAGCCTGATTAGGGATTTCGATTGGTCCGCTCTGTACTTGTGCACTGACGTTATGAAAGGCACAAACATTTTTATAATGTACTTGACACAATCTTTGATTCTTGTGTCCCATATTTTTTGTCCGATTAGATTTGGGAAGCCCCCCTTGGTTTTACCAAAGAGCTATCCAGTCTAAAAAACCTAAAATCAAGACTTTATAAAAAATTTCAAAGTTGAAGCTCTCCTTCTTCTCTCTCTCGCTATGTAATAGCTCGGTCAAATTTCACCATTGTAAACGCTCAATGCTACAAAAATTACCTAGCTCGATGCAGGATGCACTTTTCTCAGGACCTAAACGGTTTTACAGCTTCGTAAACAGCAAGCGTAAAAACGTCCGCACATCCATCCTCGCTATCATTTCATAATTCGTCGGCAAACAATGATCAGGCCATTGCCGATCTTTTTGCACAATTTTTCCAAACAACCTATTCCCATGAAAGCTACTCTGGTCAGCCGTATCCATACAGTTTTACCAAGATCGAACGGCATTTTCAGCCCTACGTTAAATGAAAGCTCACTGCTTCAGGATCTTCGACTAGTTAATCCGGTGTTCTCACCAGGTCCTGACGGAGTCCCCGCCTGTGTACTCAGGTACTGCGCCGACGCTCTGTGTGGACCCCTGCTTAAACTATTCACCCTATCCCTTAACTCCTCATGTTTCCCTCCGATATGGAAGGAATCGTTTATTATTCCCCTCCATAAGAAAGGTAGTAAGTCTGACGCAATGAATTACAGAGGTATATCAAAGTTATCCGCTATTCCAAAAAATGTTTGAGAAAATTTTAACCCCGCACTTGCAAACATCTCTGCAAATCACTTATATCTCCAGCTCAGCACGGATTTATAAGGCGACGATCAACAACTACAAATTTACTAGAGCTTACCTCTTTTATTATTAAAAGGCTTCCATGGTAACATGCAGACGGATGTCATTTACACCGATTTCAGTAAAGCATTCGACTCTGTAAACCATTCCCTTTTAGCACAAAAACTTGACATTTTAGGGTTTTCCCCAATCTTTTTGAAATTGATTTCAAGCTACCTTTGCTCTAGGTCTAGGTACTTCTGGAGTTCCACAGGGCAGCCATCTTGGCCCCCTACTTTTCACACTCTTCATTAATGACCTGCCTTCAGTATTAACAAACTCTCGAGTACTCATGTATGCGGATGACGTTAAACTCTGTGTCCAGTATAAGGACATTTCATTTCACTCTCGCTTGCAATCCGATCTCAATAACTTTCAGTCATGGTGTTGTGCAAATATATTTACACCTGAATGCCTCGAAATGTAAATGACATTTCATCGCTCCAGCCCCTTGTTGGCTCCTTACACCCTCTGCGGTGGTTCTCTTGAGAGAATTACATTGGTTGATGATCTTGGTGTTAAACTAGACCCCAAGTTAAAAATTTTCTGAACATATTTCTACCATGGTAAATAAAGCCATGGGAGTGCTTGGGTTTATAAAGAAGTGGTCGAAGGAATTTGACGACCCTATATAACGAAGACTCTCTATATTTCACTTGTTCGTCCGATTTTTAGAGTACGGCTCATGTGTATGGTGTCCTCAGTACAAAGTACACCAAGACCGTATAGAATCAGTCCAGAAAAAACTTTTTACTCTTTGCTCTGCGTGGCCTCAACTGGGATGAAGGTGTGAGACTGCCTTCTTACTCTTGCAGATTGCTCTTAATAGACCTTTCATCCTTACTTAATCGTAGAAAAATGCTTGGTGTGATTTTCATGCACAACTTGATCGGGGGTGACATCGACAGCCCTGACTTGTTGAAACCGCATAAACTTCACGATTCCTATTAGATCCTCTAGAAATTTTTATTCCTTTGTACCTTCCACTGTGTAGATCAATTATTCCTTGCATGAACCGTTTCGGATCTTATGCTCGGATTATAATTCGTTCTACCATATAATATCCACCACTAAATCACCTACTTAAATCACTAATACTAACATACCTTGCGTAATTAGTAATATTCTTTTGTAACTCTGCATTTTTTAGCGTTGTATTTAGCCCTAATTTTTCCTCGAATATTAGTCTAACACCTATCTTTCCTGCATGTTCGCGATCGGTTTCGGTACTCGTGTCGCGCGTCATGCGGCAGCGCCCTCGGTCGGTTGGGCGGGAGGAGGGCTGCGTATCTGCCTGGGATCCGCGCGTAACAGGCTTCGGCTTTGTGTCGCATGGGCCACTTGATGGTGCAGTCATTGCACATCAACGTCCTAAAGTTAACTTCCTCAAGTTAAAAACATACTCTACTTAGCTAATATATGCTGAAGATATTTAAAATCTGTCTTTGATATTTTGATTATTACTGGCACACACGAAAATTTGATTACAAATTTGGTTTGAAAAATCTTTTCTTTTTTATACCCGTACTCAAAGAGTTAAAAGGTAACTAGTATTTTGGTAAATAGCCCTGTCTGTCCGTCCGTGTTTCCTTCTGTCCGTCTTGTTTGTCGCCCATTGCTCGAAGGCTAAAAAGAGATAGAGCAACCAAATATTTTTCCATACTGATGTTATATCTTACTCAACGTTTTAAAATTTCGCGCCGCCCACTTTCGCCCCCAAAAAGGGGAAAAATGCAGAATCATAGAGAAAGACATCAGATATCAGACATCAGACATCAGATATCAGAGGCTAAAAATTTGAATCGGATTATTATTAGCCACAATAGAGAAAACCATTTCGAGAAACATAATTTTTTGTATTTTGGGTAGCCTGGATCTCAGAGACTATAAAAGCTAAAGCAACCAAACTTTCTGTCTAGATTCCTGTGATACCAAACCAAGACAAGTGTATTTCAAAAATTCAAAAGACGAAAGTCTACATTTTGAAGATAGAAAAACGAAAAAAAATGCAGTATCGTAGGAATGATCATATCTACGGTTCCCGAATCTGTCCAGATCCGGACACATTATTATAGCTACAATGATGAAATGAATTGCAGCCAAACCTCGCAGCCCACACACCAACCCCCAACAAAAATATACATTTTTGAGGGTTGATAGCCGCTACTGATTCTCTTACACTCACGTTCACACAAAAGCTGCCCCGTGCAGTGTACGTGTGTTGTTGTGAGAACTGATGACAGATGCAGCAAAACAAATGCAAATGTAAAATGTAAAAACTGATACAACATTTGAAAATTCCACATAATTCACATGTGTACAGACTGAGTGCTGGCATAAAAGTAGTGTAGCGGCAACAGCGACACAATACGTCCTTTCTCGTTTTTTTTTTAACTATTCTAAGTCCTAACTTATGACATTTCACCATTACGCTGTATCGAATTTCCTGTTTAAATGGCTTTGGAGTTCTTTTTGTTAGCATCAGTGTTTTAATGGTCACGTAGCCGCAAAAAGTAATTAAAGCTAAGAATGGGTGTTTTTACAGCGATTATAAAGCGTTGGTTCAAAGGGAGTTTTAGGACGTTTTTTTTTTTATGACGTTGATGTGCAATGACTGCATCATCAAGTGGTCGGCACTTGATACGCCGCCCTCCTCCGGACCAACTGACCGAGGGGCGCTGCCGCTGAGATACAAGGCGAAGATCATGAAGCAGTGAGCTTTCATATCACAAGGGGCTGAAAATGCCGTTCGATCTAGGTAAACTGTAAGGATACGGCTGACCAGAGCGAAGCTTTTCATGGGAATAAGTTTTTTGGCAATTGCCGTTTTCCGACGAATAAAGAAATGAAAGTTAGGGATGTATGTGCGGACGTTGAACGCTTACTGTTTACGAAGCTGTAAAATTGTTTAGGGTCCGAGAAAAGCCTGCATCGAGCTAGGTAATTTTTATAGCATTGTGTGTTTCGAAAGTACAATTTTACGGAGCTATTACACAGCGAGAGTGAGAAGAAGGAGAGCAAACTGATTTTTGATTTGATTGAATTTGAGTCTAGATTTTATGTTTCTTAGACTGGATAGCTCTTTGGTAAACCAAGGGGGCTTCCCAGATCTAATCGGACAAATATATTGGACACAAGTGTAATGATTCCTATTTCAGACTGAGGTAAGCTCAGTCTGTCAGGGTCTCTACAAAAATTTTGTAGTATTGCTGGAACTTTAGGGTAGGGCTTGGCCGTGAGACCGAAAAGTGGAGCGGGCGTGGAGTCTTGTTACCGTGTAGGTGCTTTTGGGTGATCGCACTTGGCGACGAAAAGAAAAACAGCGACACCTGAATTTTGGCGTATGCGGTAATATGGCTTCGTTGCGTCACCTGACTTTTTTGTGTTCGCGCTCGGCGAAGAAAATGATGACACTTCGTGAGTTTTGGTTTTTGATATTATTTAACTGGCTTTTATTTGTGTTCTGTGTGTATTTTCTTGTGTCGTGTAGTGGTTTCGTGTACAGTGTTCTCGCGCGGAGCCGATACGATTTAGAATAGGCGATGGACTGCCGTGTTGATTTATGCTAGGCGATGGACTGCAGTGTTGATTTATGCTAGGCGATGGACTGCCGTGTTGATTTATGCTAGGCGATGGACTGCCGTTACTGTGTAGAATAGGCGATGGACTGCCCCGATGGATCGCGGGCTCGGGCTATTTAAGCCCGATTTCTAGTAGTGCTGAGTCCAAAGTCTGGGTGCTGGGGTGGGTGTCGGCGCGTGCCACCGACACGGTCATTGCCCCGGATGCACCGAGAAATGAGCTGAGTCCTAGGCTGTGGTCATTGGCTCGGTCGTACCGAGGAACGACCTGCGTGGAGTTTGTGTAACTCGGGGGAAACTGGGTTGGGTAACTCTTGTGGAATTTATGGCGTGTGTCGATTCGGCGAAATCGATCGGCGCGTGGGACTTGGAAAATTGTATGGTGTTTGTGTTGTTACAAAAATGTGGTATGGTGTTTTGTGTTCTGTATTGCAAGCCCAAAGCAGGCTTGGTAAGTCCCCGCAGCCCCAGAGCCCGCGCCGCGACCACCAGTGGACCTCCCGTGCGCCCACACAGCGAATCATACCGTCGATTGACGCACCCATAATCGGGCCCGACTATAACCACGTCGCACGCACAGCGGAACGCATCCGCGGATGGGGCATCCAGTTCAACGGAGAAGATGACCCACTATCGTTTCTGAACTACTCGAGGAACGCGCGCACGCGCCTACGGAGTGACTCCAACTTCGCTGCCTCGTAGCATGGCCGAACTACGCACCGACCGAAGGCCAGTCGCTGGCACCGTACCAGCCAACTACAGGGTGGTTCCTGGGCATATTTCCGCCAGAATTTCTACGTATTTTCTGGCGCCAAGATACTTCGAACAATTGGAGGACCAGGATCCGAGGCCGCAAGCAAGCGGTAGGGAGAACCATAAAAAGACTATTCCATCGAGATACGGCTACTCATGCACCATGCCGAGTACGACCTAGTTAAGGAACTCTATAGGATTCACGACAACGCCCTGCCAGGACTCAACCATACGCGCGACGAGAAGAACTGGAAAAGTGTGTCACAGCTAACCCGATTAGCGGCAGAGTACGAGCTGATTCACGAGAGGAAACACGCAACGACTCCCGCACCCATGCGAATCCCACCAAGAGACACCAGGCCGGTTAAAGACAACCAGACCGCAGAAGGTGAGTCTACCGTACCCCCCTTTCGGAGACCCCATTGGGATTCAGCCGACACACCGCGCAGACGGTCATCGAATCAAAATAATGCAACGAACCACGACGTCGCCCATCGAATGATCACGCCACTCCCATTGCCAGCCCACGCGCAGCCTGTCGCCGATGTGGTCGAAGTTGGACACGCCGCCTACGACTGCACCAACGCTTCGATCTATTCTGCTGGGAATGTGGAAGCGCGGCACTCGAACCGTCGACCGCTGCCGCCGAGCCACGTCGGGGAAACGACACGCGTCCTCCAACTGACCGGGATCAGCCGAGAACGACGCCTCCACAGACCCGCGACTAAGCAACCCACTACACGTGAACGACGGCCGAATAGTGGCGATGGTGACAATAGAGGACAAACAGCAGGCCACCATCGACACCGGGGCATCCCGGAAGTTTCGTCAGCGACAACCTGGCCGACAACTAAACAACAACTCCAACCTGCAAGATGCATGCGTCCGCATACGCCTGGCTGACGGCTCAGCTTCAGAGATCACACAAGTTCTACTGGCGCACATCAAGCTGGATCAACGAGGCCCAAATCCCACTCCTGGTCCTCCCTAACATGCTGGAGCAAGTTATAGTCGGCATGGACTTCCTATGTGCCATCGAACGACGATCAATGCGGCACCACGCTGCTAAAGCTACAAGATCGCCACCTCACGCCAACGCCACCGTCAGTTCAATCCAACCACGTACAAGTCACCGAACCCAGCACCAAGAAATCTAGGTCAACAGCGAACACACTTCCCCGACCTACCACAAAGAATACGGCCCCAATATCACAACGAAGAATACGACACCGAAACCAACCACAGCGAACACACGCCCCCGACCTACCCCAAAGAAGACGGCAAGCAATAAAGCAACGAAGAATACGACACCGAAACCAACGACAGCGAAAGCGAAGAACCGGCCCACAACGGAAAACACGAATACGAAGCAAGCACCGGTAAACTGCAACCAAGCAAACGGGAAAACGAATCCCACGGCCACTACGGGCACCCGCGTCCCTAAAGCCAAACCCAGGGAACACACATCCCAAACACACCACGAGGATCTCACACACGAGACAGAATCAACACACTTGAACCAGGCGCTCGCCACAGGAAGCCCAGGATCAAAAGCAAACTACGGGGCACACATCCCAGACCCACCAGGGGATCTCACCCCACGAGACAAACCCCAACGAACTGGAACCCGCTCGACACAGGAAGCCCAGGTCCAAGTTCAGCCCACCGCACACCCATGCACCCCTACCCTCAACGGAAGGTGAACCCACGGACACCCTCAAAGACGACAACCAGCCCGAACAACGACAACGGCAGCAACAGTGCAACAGCAAACCACGAGGGGAAACAGCCGCAAATCCCTTGCTGGTCGGGTCCAACCATCGAGCTAATATCACGGAACCTCTCCACTCCGGAACCGGAATCTACAGCCCGATGACCCCAGGCTCGGTACGGGCATTTGGCCCTGTGCCCGGCCGACGCCACCGATTTTTCGCCAACCCGCTTGGTACGTTCCGCGTACTGACGCCATGCACCACGCCATGTGCCTAGCCCACGTCCGAAATCTTCGTCGCCCAAACAGGTCGTTGCTGCGAGGCAAGTCGTCACTGAAGCCCGCCTGGCCATACGTAGATCTGGAGACATTACCCCC
>WIOZ01000083.1:0-12777 GCA_009664405.1 Drosophila bifasciata
TGGTTTCATGTCCTTTAAGCGGACAAATCTGAAGATATTGCGGTCCATATGGAGGATATACCTAAAGGTTAAGCGATCCAAACCTGAAGTGTTCTTCCATTTGGATCGCAATATCTTCAGTTATATCCACTTTAAGGACATGAAACCAAAAGTATTACAAACAGATTATCACGGCCTTTCACAGGACACTTGATTCGTGTCGGTGGAATGAATATAACTGAAGATATTGCCGTCCGAATGTGCAACACTTCAGGATATTATCGCTTAACCTTCAGATATATCCTCCCTTTGTTACACATTCGGTTGGCTATATCTTCAGTTATATCCATTCAATCGACACGAATCAAGTGTCCTGTGAAAGGCCGAAATAATCCCTATGTAAAACTTTTGGTTTCATGTCCTTTAAGCGGACAAATCTGAAGATATTGCGGTCCATATGGAGGATATACCTAAAGGTTAAGCGATCCAAACCTGAAGTGTTCTTCCATTTGGATCGCAATATCTTCAGTTATATCCACCTTAGGGACATGAAACCAAAAAACGTATTACAAAGAGATTATCACGGCCTTTCACAGGACACTTGATTCGTGTCGATGGAATGAATATAACTGAAGATATTGCCGTCCGAATGTGCAACACTTCAGGATATTATCGCTTAACCTTCAGATATATCCTCCCTTTGTTACACATTCGGTTGGCTATATCTTCAGTTATATCCATTCAATCGACACGAATCAAGTGTCCTGTGAAAGGCCGAAATAATCCCGATGTAAAACTTTTGGTTTCATGTCCTTTAAGCGGACAAATCTGAAGATATTGCGGTCCATATGGAGGATATACCTAAAGGTTAAGCGATCCAAACCTGAAGTGTTCTTCCATTTGGATCGCAATATCTTCAGTTATATCCACCTTTAAGGACATGAAACCAAAACGTATTACAAAGAGATTATCACGGCCTTTCACAGGACACTTGATTCGTGTCGATGGAATGAATATAACTGAAGATATTGCCGTCCGAATGTGCAACACTTCAGGATATTATCGCTTAACCTTCAGATATATCCTCCCTTTGTTACACATTCGGTTGGCTATATCTTCAGTTATATCCATTCAATCGACACGAATCAAGTGTCCTGTGAAAGGCCGAAATAATCCCTATGTAAAACTTTTTGGTTTCATGTCCTTTAAGCGGACAAATCTGAAGATATTGCGGTCCATATGGAGGATATACCTAAAGGTTAAGCGATCCAAACCTGAAGTGTTCTTCCATTTGGATCGCAATATCTTCAGTTATATCCACCTTAAGGACATGAAACCAAACGTATTACAAAGAGATTATCACGGCCTTTCACAGGACACTTGATTCGTGTCGATGGAATGAATATAACTGAAGATATTGCCGTCCGAATGTGCAACACTTCAGGATATTATCGCTTAACCTTCAGATATATCCTCCCTTTGTTACACATTCGGTTGGCTATATCTTCAGTTATATCCATTCAATCGACACGAATCAAGTGTCCTGTGAAAGGCCGAAATAATCCCTATGTAAAACTTTTTGGTTTCATGTCCTTTAAGCGGACAAATCTGAAGATATTGCGGTCCATATGGAGGATATACCTAAAGGTTAAGCGATCCAAACCTGAAGTGTTCTTCCATTTGGATCGCAATATCTTCAGTTATATCCACCTTAAGGACATGAAACCAAACGTATTACAAAGAGATTATCACGGCCTTTCACAGGACACTTGATTCGTGTCGATGGAATGAATATAACTGAAGATATTGCCGTCCGAATGTGCAACACTTCAGGGATATTATCGCTTAACCTTCAGATATATCCTCCCTTTGTTACACATTCGGTTGGCTATATCTTCAGTTATATCCTTTCAATCGACACGAATCAAGTGTCCTGTGAAAGGCCGAAATAATCCCTATGTAAAACTTTTGGTTTCATGTCCTTTAAGCGGACAAATCTGAAGATATTGCGGTCCATATGGAGGATATACCTAAAGGTTAAGCGATCCAAACCTGAAGTGTTCTTCCATTTGGATCGCAATATCTTCAGTTATATCCACCTTAAGGACATGAAACCAAACGTATTACAAAGAGATTATCACGGCCTTTCACAGGACACTTGATTCGTGTCGATGGAATGAATATAACTGAAGATATTGCCGTCCGAATGTGCAACACTTCAGGATATTATCGCTTAACCTTCAGATATATCCTCCCTTTGTTACACATTCGGTTGGCTATATCTTCAGTTATATCCTTTCAATCGACACGAATCAAGTGTCCTGTGAAAGGCCGAAATAATCCCTATGTAATACTTTTTGGTTTCATGTCCTTTAAGCGGACAAATCTGAAGATATTGCGGTCCATATGGAGGATATACCTAAAGGTTAAGCGATCCAAACCTGAAGTGTTCTTCCATTTGGATCGCAATATCTTCAGTTATATCCACCTTAAGGACATGAAACCAAAAAGTATTACAAAGAGATTATCACGGCCTTTCACAGGACACTTGATTCGTGTCGATGGAATGAATATAACTGAAGATATTGCCGTCCGAATGTGCAACACTTCAGGATATTATCGCTTAACCTTCAGATATATCCTCCCTTTGTTACACATTCGGTTGGCTATATCTTCAGTTATATCCATTCAATCGACACGAATCAAGTGTCCTGTGAAAGGCCGAAATAATCCCTATGTAAAACTTTTGGTTTCATGTCCTTTAAGCGGACAAATCTGAAGATATTGCGGTCCATATGGAGGATATACCTAAAGGTTAAGCGATCCAAACCTGAAGTGTTCTTCCATTTGGATCGCAATATCTTCAGTTATATCCACCTTAAGGACATGAAACCAAACGTATTACAAAGAGATTATCACGGCCTTTCACAGGACACTTGATTCGTGTCGATGGAATGAATATAACTGAAGATATTGCCGTCCGAATGTGCAACACTTCAGGATATTATCGCTTAACCTTCAGATATATCCTCCCTTTGTTACACATTCGGTTGGCTATATCTTCAGTTATATCCATTCAATCGACACGAATCAAGTGTCCTGTGAAAGGCCGAAATAATCCCTATGTAAAACTTTTTGGTTTCATGTCCTTTAAGCGGACAAATCTGAAGATATTGCGGTCCATATGGAGGATATACCTAAAGGTTAAGCGATCCAAACCTGAAGTGTTCTTCCATTTGGATCGCAATATCTTCAGTTATATCCACTTTAAGGACATGAAACCAAACGTATTACAAAGAGATTATCACGGCCTTTCACAGGACACTTGATTCGTGTCGATGGAATGAATATAACTGAAGATATTGCCGTCCGAATGTGCAACACTTCAGGATATTATCGCTTAACCTTCAGATATATCCTCCCTTTGTTACACATTCGGTTGGCTATATCTTCAGTTATATCCTTTCAATCGACACGAATCAAGTGTCCTGTGAAAGGCCGAAATAATCCCTATGTAAAACTTTTGGTTTCATGTCCTTTAAGCGGACAAATCTGAAGATATTGCGGTCCATATGGAGGATATACCTAAAGGTTAAGCGATCCAAACCTGAAGTGTTCTTCCATTTGGATCGCAATATCTTCAGTTATATCCACCTTAAGGACATGAAACCAAACGTATTACAAAGAGATTATCACGGCCTTTCACAGGACACTTGATTCGTGTCGGTGGAATGAATATAACTGAAGATATTGCCGTCCGAATGTGCAACACTTCAGGATATTATGAAACCTTCAGATATATCCTCCCTTTGTTACACATTCGGTTGGCTATATCTTCAGTTATATCCATTCAATCGACACGAATCAAGTGTCCTGTGAAAGGCCGAAATAATCCCTATGAAGACTTTTTGGTTTCATGTCAATTAAGCGGCCAAATCTGAAGATATTGCGGTCCATATGGAGGATATACCTAAAGGTTAAGCGATCCAAACCTGAAGTGTTCTTCCATTTGGATCGCAATATCTTCAGTTATATCCACCTTAAGGACATGAAACCAAACGTATTACAAACAGAGATTATCACGGCCTATTCACAGGACCATTTGATTCGTGTCGAATGGAATGAATATAACTGAAGATATTGCCGTCCGAAAACTTTTTGGTTTCAGGATGTCTTCAGATATATCCTCCCTTTTGGACAAATATTCGGTTGGATATCTTCAGTTATATATCCATTCAATCGACACGAATCAAGTGTCCTGTGAAAGGCCGAAATAATCCCGATGTAAAACTTTTGGTTTCATGTCAATTAAGCGGACAAATCTGAAGATATTGCGGTCCATATGGAGGATATACCTAAAGGTTAAGCGATCCAAACCTGAAGTGTTCTTCCATTTGGATCGCAATATCTTCAGTTATATCCACCTTAAGGACATGAAACCAAACGTATTACAAAGAGATTATCACGGCCTTTCACAGGACACTTGATTCGTGTCGATGGAATGAATATAACTGAAGATATTGCCGTCCGAATGTGCAACACTTCAGGATATTATCGCTTAACCTTCAGATATATCCTCCCTTTGTTACACATTCGGTTGGCTATATCTTCAGTTATATCCATTCAATCGACACGAATCAAGTGTCCTGTGAAAGGCCGAAATAATCCCTATGTAAAACTTTTGGTTTCATGTCAATTAAGCGGACAAATCTGAAGATATTGCGGTCCATATGGAGGATATACCTAAAGGTTAAGCGATCCAAACCTGAAGTGTTCTTCCATTTGGATCGCAATATCTTCAGTTATATCCACCTTAAGGACATGAAACCAAACGTATTACAAAGAGATTATCACGGCCTTTCACAGGACACTTGATTCGTGTCGATGGAATGAATATAACTGAAGATATTGCCGTCCGAATGTGCAACACTTCAGGATATTATCGCTTAACCTTCAGATATATCCTCCCTTTGTTACACATTCGGTTGGCTATATCTTCAGTTATATCCTTTCAATCGACACGAATCAAGTGTCCTGTGAAAGGCCGAAAAAATCCCTATGTAAAACTTTTTGGTTTCATGTCAATTAAGCGGACAAATCTGAAGATATTGCGGTCCATATGGAGGATATACCTAAAGGTTAAGCGATCCAAACCTGAAGTGTTCTTCCATTTGGATCGCAATATCTTCAGTTATATCCACCTTAAGGACATGAAACCAAACGTATTACAAAGAGATTATCACGGCCTTTCACAGGACACTTGATTCGTGTCGATGGAATGAATATAACTGAAGATATTGCCGTCCGAATGTGCAACACTTCAGGATATTATCGCTTAACCTTCAGATATATCCTCCTTTTTGTTACACATTCGGTTGGCTATATCTTCAGTTATATCCATTCAATCGACACGAATCAAGTGTCCTGTGAAAGGCCGAAATAATCCCTATGTAAAACTTTTTGGTTTCATGTCCTTTAAGCGGACAAATCTGAAGATATTGCGGTCCATATGGAGGATATACCTAAAGGTTAAGCGATCCAAACCTGAAGTGTTCTTCCATTTGGATCGCAATATCTTCAGTTATATCCACCTTAAGGACATGAAACCAAACGTATTACAAAAAGAGATTATCACGGCCTTTCACAGGACACTTGATTCGTGTCGATGGAATGAATATAACTGAAGATATTGCCGTCCGAATGTGCAACACTTCAGGATATTATCGCTTAACCTTCAGATATATCCTCCCTTTGTTTGTTACACATTCGGTTGGCTATATCTTCAGTTATATCCATTCAATCGACACGAATCAAGTGTCCTGTGAAAGGCCGAAATAATCCCTATGTAAAACTTTTGGTTTCATGTCCTTTAAGCGGACAAATCTGAAGATATTGCGGTCCATATGGAGGATATACCTAAAGGTTAAGCGATCCAAACCTGAAGTGTTCTTCCATTTGGATCGCAATATCTTCAGTTATATCCACCTTAAGGACATGAAACCAAACGTATTACAAAGAGATTATCACGGCCTTTCACAGGACACTTGATTCGTGTCAGGACACTTGATTCGTGTCGATGGAATGAATATAACTGAAGATATTGCCGTCCGAATGTGCAACACTTCAGGATATTATCGCTTAACCTTCAGATATATCCTCCCTTTGTTACACATTCGGTTGGCTATATCTTCAGTTATATCCATTCAATCGACACGAATCAAGTGTCCTGTGAAAGGCCGAAATAATCCATTTGGATGTAATACTTTTTGGTTTCATGTCAATTAAGGACATGAAACAAAAATCTGAAGATATTGCGGTCCATATGGAGGATATACGTGTCGGTTAAGCGACTGAAACCTGAACCTTCAGGATATATGTCCCTTTTCCATATCTTTGGATCCATTCAATCGACAATGTCCTGTGAAATCCAAAATAATATGTAATATTTTGGTTTCATGTAAGGAAGCGGACAAAACCAAAGATATGCGGTCCATAAAGAGATTATCACGATCCAAACCACAGTTCTTCCATTTGGATCGCAATATCTTTGATTCGTGTCGGTATGGAATGAATATAACTGAAGATATTGCCGTCCGAATGAATGAAATAACTTGAAGATATTATCGCTTAACCTTCAGATATATCCTCCCAGATATTCCCTTTGTTACACATTCGGTTGGCTATATCTTCAGTTATATCCATTCAATCGACACGAATCAAGTGTCCTGTGAAAGGCCGAAATAATCCCTATGTAAAACTTTTGGTTTCATGTCCTTTTAAGCGGACAAATCTGAAGATATTGCGGTCCATATGGAGGATATACCTAAAGGTTAAGCGATCCAAACCTGAAGTGTTCTTCCATTTGGATCGCAATATCTTCAGTTATATCCACCTTAAGGACATGAAACCAAACGTATTACAAAGAGATTATCACGGCCTTTCACAGGACACTTGATTCGTGTCGATGGAATGAATATAACTGAAGATATTGCCGTCCGAATGTGCAACACTTCAGGATATTATCGCTTAACCTTCAGATATATCCTCCCTTTGTTACACATTCGGTTGGCTATATCTTCAGTTATATCCATTCAATCGACACGAATCAAGTGTCCTGTGAAAGGCCGAAATAATCCCTATGTAAAACTTTTGGTTTCATGTCAATTAAGCGGACAAATCTGAAGATATTGCGGTCCATATGGAGGATATACCTAAAGGTTAAGCGATCCAAACCTGAAGTGTTCTTCCATTTGGATCGCAATATCTTCAGTTATATCCACCTTAAGGACATGAAACCAAACGTATTACAAAGAGATTATCACGGCCTTTCACAGGACACTTGATTCGTGTCGATGGAATGAATATAACTGAAGATATTGCCGTCCGAATGTGCAACACTTCAGGATATTATCGCTTAACCTTCAGATATATCCTCCCTTTGTTACACATTCGGTTGGCTATATCTTCAGTTATATCCATTCAATCGACACGAATCAAGTGTCCTGTGAAAGGCCGAAATAACCCCTATGTAAAACTTTTGGTTTCATGTCAATTAAGCGGACAAATCTGAAGATATTGCGGTCCATATGGAGGATATACCTAAAGGTTAAGCGATCCAAACCTGAAGTGTTCTTCCATTTGGATCGCAATATCTTCAGTTATATCCATTTTAAGGACATGAAACCAAACGTATTACAAAGAGATTATCACGGCCTTTCACAGGACACTTGATTCGTGTCGATGGAATTAATATATAACTGAAGATATTGCCGTCCGAATGTGCAACACTTCAGGATATTATCGCTTAACCTTCAGATATATCCTCCCTTTGTTACACATTCGGTTGGCTATATCTTCAGTTATATCCATTCAATCGACACGAATCAAGTGTCCTGTGAAAGGCCGAAATAATCCCTATGTAAAACTTTTGGTTTCATGTCCTTTAAGCGGACAAATCTGAAGATATTGCGGTCCATATGGAGGATATACCTAAAGGTTAAGCGATCCAAACCTGAAGTGTTCTTCCATTTGGATCGCAATATCTTCAGTTATATCCACCTTAAGGACATGAAACCAAACGTATTACAAAAGAGATTATCACGGCCTTTCACAGGACACTTGATTCGTGTCGATGGAATGAATATAACTGAAGATATTGCCGTCCGAATGTGCAACACTTCAGGATATTATCGCTTAACCTTCAGATATATCCTCCCTTTGTTACACATTCGGTTGGCTATATCTTCAGTTATATCCATTCAATCGACACGAATCAAGTGTCCTGTGAAAGGCCGAAATAATCCCTATGTAAAACTTTTTGGTTTCATGTCAATTAAGCGGACAAATCTGAAGATATTGCGGTCCATATGGAGGATATACCTAAAGGTTAAGCGATCCAAACCTGAAGTGTTCTTCCATTTGGATCGCAATATCTTCAGTTATATCCACCTTAAGGACATGAAACCAAACGTATTACAAAAGAGATTATCACGGCCTTTCACAGGACACTTGATTCGTGTCGATGGAATGAATATAACTGAAGATATTGCCGTCCGAATGTGCAACACTTCAGGATATTATCGCTTAACCTTCAGATATATCCTCCTTTTGTTACACATTCGGTTGGCGATATCTTCAGTTATATCCATTCAATCGACACGAATCAAGTGTCCTGTGAAAGGCCGAAATAATCCCTATGTAAAACTTTTTGGTTTCATGTCAATTAAGCGGACAAATCTGAAGATATTGCGGTCCATATGGAGGATATACCTAAAGGTTAAGCGATCCAAACCTGAAGTGTTCTTCCATTTGGATCGCAATATCTTCAGTTATATCCACCTTAAGGACATGAAACCAAAAGTATTACAAAGAGATTATCACGGCCTTTCACAGGACACTTGATTCGTGTCGATGGAATGAATATAACTGAAGATATTGCCGTCCGAATGTGCAACACTTCAGGATATTATCGCTTAACCTTCAGATATATCCTCCCTTTGTTACACATTCGGTTGGCTATATCTTCAGTTATATCCATTCAATCGACACGAATCAAGTGTCCTGTGAAAGGCCGAAATAATCCCTATGTAAAACTTTTTGGTTTCATGTCAATTAAGCGGACAAATCTGAAGATATTGCGGTCCATATGGAGGATATACCTAAAGGTTAAGCGATCCAAACCTGAAGTGTTCTTCCATTTGGATCGCAATATCTTCAGTTATATCCACCTTAAGGACATGAAACCAAACGTATTACAAAGAGATTATCACGGCCTTTCACAGGACACTTGATTCGTGTCGATGGAATGAATATAACTGAAGATATTGCCGTCCGAATGTGCAACACTTCAGGATATTATCGCTTAACCTTCAGATATATCCTCCCTTTGTTACACATTCGGTTGGCTATATCTTCAGTTATATCCATTCAATCGACACGAATCAAGTGTCCTGTGAAAGGCCGAAATAATCCCTATGTAAAACTTTTTGGTTTCATGTCCTTTAAGCGGACAAATCTGAAGATATTGCGGTCCATATGGAGGATATACCTAAAGGTTAAGCGATCCAAACCTGAAGTGTTCTTCCATTTGGATCGCAATATCTTCAGTTATATCCACCTTAAGGACATGAAACCAAAAGTATTACAAAGAGATTATCACGGCCTTTCACAGGACACTTGATTCGTGTCGATGGAATGAATATAACTGAAGATATTGCCGTCCGAATGTGCAACACTTCAGGATATTATCGCTTAACCTTCAGATATATCCTCCCTTTGTTACACATTCGGTTGGCTATATCTTCAGTTATATCCATTCAATCGACACGAATCAAGTGTCCTGTGAAAGGCCGAAATAATCCCTATGTAAAACTTTTGGTTTCATGTCAATTAAGCGGACAAATCTGAAGATATTGCGGTCCATATGGAGGATATACCTAAAGGTTAAGCGATCCAAACCTGAAGTGTTCTTCCATTTGGATCGCAATATCTTCAGTTATATCCACCTTTTAAGGACATGAAACCAAAAGTATTACAAAGAGATTATCACGGCCTTTCACAGGACACTTGATTCGTGTCGATGGAATGAATATAACTGAAGATATTGCCGTCCGAATGTGCAACACTTCAGGATATTATCGCTTAACCTTCAGATATATCCTCCCTTTGTTACACATTCGGTTGGCTATATCTTCAGTTATATCCATTCAATCGACACGAATCAAGTGTCCTGTGAAAGGCCGAAATAATCCCTATGTAAAATACTTTTTGGTTTCATGTCAATTAAGCGGACAAATCTGAAGATATTGCGGTCCATATGGAGGATATACCTAAAGGTTAAGCGATCCAAACCTGAAGTGTTCTTCCATTTGGATCGCAATATCTTCAGTTATATCCACCTTAAGGACATGAAACCAAAAGTATTACAAAGAGATTATCACGGCCTTTCACAGGACACTTGATTCGTGTCGATGGAATGAATATAACTGAAGATATTGCCGTCCGAATGTGCAACACTTCAGGATATTATCGCTTAACCTTCAGATATATCCTCCCTTTGTTACACATTCGGTTGGCTATATCTTCAGTTATATCCATTCAATCGACACGAATCAAGTGTCCTGTGAAAGGCCGAAATAATCCCTATGTAATACTTTTGGTTTCATGTCCTTTAAGCGGACAAATCTGAAGATATTGCGGTCCATATGGAGGATATACCTAAAGGTTAAGCGATCCAAACCTGAAGTGTTCTTCCATTTGGATCGCGCAATATCTTCAGTTATATCCACCTTAAGGACATGAAACCAAAACGTATTACAAAGAGATTATCACGGCCTTTCACAGGACACTTGATTCGTGTCGATGGAATGAATATAACTGAAGATATTGCCGTCCGAATGTGCAACACTTCAGGATATTATCGCTTAACCTTCAGATATATCCTCCCTTTGTTACACATTCGGTTGGCTATATCTTCAGTTATATCCATTCAATCGACACGAATCAAGTGTCCTGTGAAAGGCCGAAATAATCCCTATGTAAAACTTTTTGGTTTCATGTCAATTAAGCGGACAAATCTGAAGATATTGCGGTCCATATGGAGGATATACCTAAAGGTTAAGCGATCCAAACCTGAAGTGTTCTTCCATTTGGATCGCAATATCTTCAGTTATATCCACCTTAAGGACATGAAACCAAACGTATTACAAAAGAGATTATCACGGCCTTTCACAGGACACTTGATTCGTGTCGATGGAATGAATATAACTGAAGATATTGCCGTCCGAATGTGCAACACTTCAGGATATTATCGCTTAACCTTCAGATATATCCTCCCTTTGTTACACATTCGGTTGGCTATATCTTCAGTTATATCCATTCAATCGACACGAATCAAGTGTCCTGTGAAAGGCCGAAATAATCCCTATGTAAAACTTTTTGGTTTCATGTCAATTAAGCGGACAAATCTGAAGATATTGCGGTCCATATGGAGGATATACCTAAAGGTTAAGCGATCCAAACCTGAAGTGTTCTTCCATTTGGATCGCAATATCTTCAGTTATATCCACCTTAAGGACATGAAACCAAACGTATTACAAAGAGATTATCACGGCCTTTCACAGGACACTTGATTCGTGTCGATGGAATGAATATAACTGAAGATATTGCCGTCCGAATGTGCAACACTTCAGGATATTATCGCTTAACCTTCAGATATATCCTCCCTTTGTTACACATTCGGTTGGCTATATCTTCAGTTATATCCATTCAATCGACACGAATCAAGTGTCCTGTGAAAGGCCGAAATAATCCCTATGTAATACTTTTTGGTTTCATGTCAATTAAGCGGACAAATCTGAAGATATTGCGGTCCATATGGAGGATATACCTAAAGGTTAAGCGATCCAAACCTGAAGTGTTCTTCCATTTGGATCGCAATATCTTCAGTTATATCCACCTTAAGGACATGAAACCAAAAGTATTACAAAGAGATTATCACGGCCTTTCACAGGACACTTGATTCGTGTCGATGGAATGAATATAACTGAAGATATTGCCGTCCGAATGTGCAACACTTCAGGATATTATCGCTTAACCTTCAGATATATCCTCCCTTTTGTTACACATTCGGTTGGCTATATCTTCAGTTATATCCTTTCAATCGACACGAATCAAGTGTCCTGTGAAAGGCCGAAATAATCCCTATGTAAAACTTTTTGGTTTCATGTCAATTAAGCGGACAAATCTGAAGATATTGCGGTCCATATGGAGGATATACCTAAAGGTTAAGCGATCCAAACCTGAAGTGTTCTTCCATTTGGATCGCAATATCTTCAGTTATATCCACCTTAAGGACATGAAACCAAACGTATTACAAAGAGATTATCACGGCCTTTCACAGGACACTTGATTCGTGTCGATGGAATGAATATAACTGAAGATATTGCCGTCCGAATGTGCAACACTTCAGGATATTATCGCTTAACCTTCAGATATATCCTCCCTTTGTTACACATTCGGTTGGCTATATCTTCAGTTATATCCATTCAATCGACACGAATCAAGTGTCCTGTGAAAGGCCGAAATAATCCCTATGTAATACTTTTGGTTTCTGGAATGAATATAACTGAAGATATTGCCGTCCGAATGTGCAACACTTCAGGATATTATCGCTTAACCTTCAGATATATCCTCCCTTTGTTACACATCGGTTGGTTATATCTCCAGTTATATCCATTCAATCGACACGAATCAAGTGTCCTGTGAAAGGCCGAAATAATCCCTATGTAATACTTTTGG
>WIOZ01000084.1:0-13243 GCA_009664405.1 Drosophila bifasciata
TACATCCAAGCCACCGGATGGGACTGCCCTTAGCTCGGCACTAAGTTGCTCACCACGGCTGGGGCCAGGAGAAGGGGCTCGCGCCCATGGCATCACAATGGTCCACTAACTGGACCAAGTGAGCGGGGGCCTCTCCCCCTCCGCTACCGCCTTAACCTAACCTAACCTACCCGGACTTCCAGCCAGCCAAGGCCAAGTGCTTGCTCGGCGACCTTCTACCTGTGACCAAACTGGAGACCGTCAAATGGGTACACATCCGTAGCAGAACGAGTTCGCGAGCGTGCGTCTCAGTGAAACCTGCAGAGCCGGAGAAGATACTCAAGGTTTCGGAAGTCTGGACGAAGAGTTGCTGGAGCTCCTGGAGAAGTCGGTCGGAGTAGTGGACTATGGTTACGAAATGGTGACCCAGGGTTTCCCACAAGTCCGTCTCCAAAGGCAGGCAAGCGGAGGTCGAGCAATACCTAGGCTGCCAGAGGTCCCGAAGGCGGTAAGCCAAACCGCGGTGTCGGACATGGCGTCATTGATGTCAGATGATATCTTGGACGGCTACGTGTCCAATGAGAGCGACCAAGGTCGCGGAGGGCCGGAGTCCTGCACCGACATGACAGTGAGAGGTGAGTCTCAGGAATGTGCCTAACACTCAAGCAGATACAGCTTTCCCATTGTACGGCAGCATGCGCTGCTTGGTTGCTCCCCCTATCCGAGGATGGAGCTTACATAGTCCTCATTCAAGAGAGCCGGGGGTTTCCTCTCCCGGAAACAGGGTCTCCTGAATAAGGACTCAAGACTATAAGCTGTACATGGCTGAACACACAAGTAAAACACATTACTGCATTCTTGCAAAAAGGCCGATAGTACTCACTGAGGATCAACATACATGGGTCACGACAAACCTGACTTTCCTCCAAACGCCCTCCTAAGGACACTCATCGCTGACTGCGAGGACAAGACACCATTAGGAAAAATTTGAACGTTTGCCTTTCACACATAGAACATAGTCTTCTTGAAGAACACTCTTTATCGGACCATAGTACGTCGAAAAGTGGAAGCCACATATACAATCGATTAACCTTCTCCTCAACACACACTTCCCAGACTGCGCTGTAAACAGACGAAACTACAGCGTGCCCCCCTCGGTTGCCCTCACGTTCCATTCCCAACCTGTTAAACCAGGAGTATGTATTTCCGGCAATTAAAATCTTTTACAATTCTCTTACAAGTCCGCGGGTACAGATGGAGTCATCCTACCTCAACTGATCCACGCCTGCCAAAGAGCCATAAATTTGCTCAAACGGATTTAAGAGTGAAAGTTGTCTTTCTGGATTTTGCAAGGACCTTGACACGGTACACCCCAATATTTTTAAGTACCAAGTTTGTAACGCTTGTAGCAACAGCTGGTTGGTTAGCGGGTGGCGCTCTCTGTCGGCCAGGGGAAGGCCAGGTGGCGCCCTTTAGGACTCAGGTAGGAGGATCGGGTCAAGGAATTTTTCGGAGGAAAAAAGAGAGCAACAGGGACAAATGTCAGGCCTTTCCCTCAAGGAACCTATCGACAATTCCTGGCCCGTGAGGTTGGCGATCTTTTTCTTGTGATTCGCCAGTCAGTGCAGTTGTGCGGAGGGGAAAATCTCCCTGGTGTTAATACGTGTGCCATATCGACGGTGGAAATATCAAGAAGGAGAGGAAAGATTTGGGAAAAATCAGATTTTTTTTGAATTGGTGAGAAAGATCGACTAAAGTTTGCGGGAGGGCAACGTCTAATGCCATCGCTTCGCGCAGGTTTTGGCGCTCGAAGCAATCGCTTGGAAGAGGCGACGTTGCAAGAAGGTGCCCCCAGTGGGACACTGAAGTCTCAATCCCATCACCCAGATAGGCGACAACCAGCGCGCCCAAAGCTCGGACGAGCCCATTTTTTATATTCCCTTGCGCCTCCCTATACTTATAATACAAGCAGCAGCTCAGGGGGAGAACAAAACGGAAGAGCAGCCGAAATTCAAGCGGGCTGCCTAGCGGATGGCTCGTTAGTGCCCGCGTACCGCTCAAAGGGAGACAGCTGCGTCGGCGACCGTTCACTATTGGGGAGAAAAGAATCCGCGAGAGAATCGCGAGGGACCACTTGAGGATCCGGAGGACAAATTGCCTCTGGCAAAAAGATGCCAAAGGAAAAATTAGTGTTTTTTTTTGTGATGTTTTTCTTTGTGCACTTTTTATACCCGTACTCGAAGAGTAAAAGGGTATATTGTATTTGTGGTAAAAGTGGATGTGTGTAACATAGAGAAGGAGTAATTTCCGACCCTATAAAGTATATATATTCTTGATCAGCATCAATAGCCGAGTCGATATAGCCCTGTCTGTCCGTCCGTCTGTCCGTCCGTCCGTCCGTCCGTCCGTCCGTCCGTCTTGTTTGTCGCCCATTGCTCGAAGGCTATAAGAGCTAGAGCAACCAAACTTTTATCCAGTCTGATGTGGTATCTCACTCCTAGAAAAGTATTTCAAAATTTCGCCCCGCCCACTTCCGCCCCCACAAAGAGCGCACATCTGTGGCGGCCACAATTTTGAAAAATAACAAAAACTAAAAATGCAGAATCATAGAGACAGCCCATATCTATCAGGGGCCCAAATCTGAATCGGATCGGATCATTAATATAGCCACAATAGAGGCAAATATACGAAAAAACTTCGCTCCCTCTCTTTCGCACTCACACAAAATCGAGTCGATTTGGTTTTTCGTAAAATGAACGCCTGGATCTCAGAGACTATAAGAGCTAGAGCAACCAAACTTTTGGCCAAGACTCCTGTGCTACCAAACCTGAACAAGCGTGTTTCAAAAATTTCGCCCCGCCCCTTCCGCCCCACAAAAAGACGAAAATCCACAATTTTGAAGATAGAAAAAATAAAATGCAGTATTGTAGAGAATGACCATATCTACCAGATTCCCGAATTTGGTTCAGATCGGATCATTATTGTAGCCACAATGATCAAATGAATTTTCAGCTGCGAGCTGCCCCATCCACCGCTACAACCATAACAAAATATACATTTATTTTGAGGGTTGCTGCAAAATGATTCTCTCACACTCACACTCGCACGCTCTGTCTCGTTTAGTGTACGTGTGTTGTTGTGAGAACTGATGTAGATGTAGATGACAGATGCATCAAA
Source organism: Drosophila bifasciata (assembly GCA_009664405.1). Lineage (NCBI taxonomy): Eukaryota > Metazoa > Arthropoda > Insecta > Diptera > Drosophilidae > Drosophila > Drosophila bifasciata. The sequence goes on from WIOZ01000084.1 coordinate 3,157, forward strand.
CAAATGTAAAATGTAAAAACTGATAAAACATTTGAAGATTCCACATAAATCACATGTGTACTGACTGAGTACGGGTATAAAAGTAGAGTCGCGCCTACAGCGACTCCGTACGTTCTTTCTCGTTTTGTTATGTTTAAGTTAATACCGATATTGGTCGGAGTGGGTAACGACAAGTGTTTGGAGAAAGTGTTTGTGCAGTGAGCTACGAGAGCGAGAGGTCAGGGAGTAAGCGCTAAGAGATTTTGGTTGCGATCATTAAATTTTTCTCTCCCCTTCCCCGTTAAAGGCACAGCAATACTTCGGTGAAAGCGCTTTCTTCGATGGATTCCTGTTAAGGGTGAGTGTTTTATAACCACATAGATTGGCATGTTCTCAAAAATAACAACTGAGCAGAATTAGTAGATATACGCGGACACCAAATTAATTGTGCGCTAACCCGTCCCCTGCCGTCAAAGTTTACGCGTTGCACTTCTCCCGTTGTCCATAGTTATTCGCCTTTTCTAATAATAAGTATGGGTTATTCGTTCACATTTATTCCCATTGTTTTAGTTTAATTCCATTTAATACCATTTAATTGTCGTACATTATAGGGTAGCTTAAGTATTGTTAGTTTGTTCAATTTTACAGTACAATTTTACTTTCGTGTTCAGGGGATAGGTAGCATCTCCCGTTTAGTTTTCTTCGTAGCACGCTACTATTTTTCGGTAAGATGAGTATAGGCCACCAGCATGAGGGGGGCAAGACCATCACCCCAATAGCCGACGAGCAGAAGCCGGAAACCATAAGCGTGCGCTTCCCTCACTGATCAACAACACGCCTGATATAGTTCTGACATATTTGTGTTCGTAGGTAGGCAGGTGACACGTTACAAGTTACACAAATTCATGAATTTTTCAAACACTGCTGTAAAAAAATAAGAACCTCCTATCTCTATGAAAGAAGCGAAGCTGTGATAACTGTGAGTAAAATATCAACATTAATACCTATTAAACGTGGAGTACCCTAAAGTTAAATGATCTCACAGGTTCGTTATCCAATTGTAATGTTCCTATGTACGCCGATGATGTCCAAATTTACGTTAGTTGTCAGAAAATAAAAACAATATACGTCACAAGCTTGGCTGGTCCGAACGGCAATTTTTTTATACATGCTCTTCGTCTGTGGAATCAACTACCACATCATGTATAGATAATTAGTAGTGCATCGCAATTTAAAAAAAAATTAAACTTGTTATTAAAAAGTTATTATTATAAATAATTAAAATTATAAATCTGTTCGAAACATAAAAATACAATTAAATAACAGTCTAAATTACAAAAATAAGTTAAGTATGTTAAGTAATCAACTCATTTTATAACCAAACATCCATTCATTTCATGGAATATGTTTTGTAACTATAGCATTCATTTATAAGAATCATCTTGTCACTCTAGGAAATAAGTAAATAAATAAATAAGCTACATACCCAAGGCTAACAAGCCTTCGTACACTGCCCCCAAAGATTTCAGACCTATATGTAATTTATATTGAAGTCGATGGAACGACTTTTAATCTCGAAGCAAGATCACAAGCGATCACATCGATCATCGAAGCTTCGCTTAACTGTAAGGGAATACACCTGGTTAGCTTTTTTTAGACATAGAAGGCTCTTTTCAGCAACATCATCCCGACTACTTTCACTGGTGTGCTGATGGATCTGGGGTTAACTCCCGGACGGTAAGTATCGCCTCTTCTATGGAAGCAGCAGTAAATGAATTTTCTGTGGGAGATAGAAGGGATTGGATTCTGAGTGGTGGCGTACGCTGATGATGGGAAATTTCCACAGACGCTATGAGAGTCTGTGACAAGCAATCTCATTACATTCCTATACACTAGGAAGTACAAAATTGGACTCTTCCAAAACTCTCCGGGAAAACGCTACTTGTTAGCAACAGTGCCGGGGCCTGAGCCTCGACAGAAAGCTCGATTGATAATTAAGCAATAAAGGATAGGGTATAAAAGCCCACAGGAGCTCTCTAAGCCTGCAGGAAAACCATCCGGTGGCTATTTACCGCCAACATTCGACCAATCCTGATGTACGGAGTAGTGGTCCGGTGGTCAGCCCTAGAAAAGACAACTTTTCTTAACATACTCAACCGTGTTCCACGCATGGCAGAGCTTAAGTACAATTGGGGACTACGAAACCCTCGAACTCATGGGGAAAAGGTAGCAACACTTTACAGCCGCGCTTGGCGACTTCCGGAATCTTGACGATACTCCCGCAAATTCCAGTGAGGACAGATTATTGTATCGCAAGTGATCATCTCGCGACGCCCCTTCCAGGCATCCATCCCGCTCCATATATAAGTCAGCAAGAGTTAACTGAATTGTCCATTGGGTTGGACGAATTCTGCGATCTGGCAAGATAAGCAGTTTCGTCACCCGTGGGATCGCCGTCGTCGCGGTCGCCGGATGCCGGCCGCCACTGGACACCACGCACGAGGCGCAAGGTCAGCACTTTGCTGAACAGCGACGAACGCCGTGGCCGGCAGCTGGGAAGTTTATGTTCTTAAGTCAGTTGTTAATTACCAGCCGAGTGGCATTCACGTTTCAACGTCTCGCCTTGCGGGTATTTAATCTCTCATTGTATTCCTTTGCAAGTTTAATTACACACATGAAATAAATAATACTTTGCATCAAATACCCGTGCCGTATTTAAACATTACTGGCACCCAACGCGATCGAAAAACCACCCCCGAGAGAGTAAATTAGTGCGGAGACAACGCCCGCTAAGTGAAAATCGGTGAAAAAGTGCAAAACAAAACGAGAAAAGAACGTACGGAGTCGCTTCGAACGCGACTCTACTTTTTATACCCGTACTCAGTGATTTATGTGGAATTTTAAAATGTTTTAACAGTTTTTACATTTTACATTTTTTTGCTACATCTGTCATCGACATCTACATCTACATCATCTACATCAGTTCTCACAACAACACACGCACACTGCACGAGGCAGCATGTTTGAGCGTGAGTGTGTGTGTGAGAGAATCTGCTGCGACAATCAACCCCAATAAATGACTTACGCAGCAAACTGGCGAGGGGAAACACAACGGCGGGGTATTCCCGCTGCTGAAAATTCATTTGAACATTGTGGCTACAATAATGATCCGATCTGAACCAAATTCGGGAATCTGGTAGATATGATCATTTCCTTTGATACTGCATTTTTGGTTTTTTTCTATCTTCAAAATTGTGAATTTTCGTCTTTTGTGGGGGCGGAAGGGGGCGGGGCGAAATTTTGAAATACATTTGTTCAGGTTTGGTATCACAGGAGTCTTGGCCAAAAGTTTGGTTGCTCTAGCTCTTATAGTCTCTGAGATCCAGGCTACACAAAAATACAAAAACCAAATCGACTCGATTTTGTGTGAGTGCGAAAGGGATGGAGCGAAGTTTTTTCGTATGTTTGCCTCTACTGTGGCTATATTAATGATCCGATCCGATTCAGATTTGGGCCCCAGATAGATATGGGCTGTCTCTATGATTCTGCATTTTTAGTTTTTTTTGTTATTTTCAAAATTGTGGACGCCACAGATGTGCGCCCTTTGTGGGGGCGGAAGTGGGCGGGGCGGAATTTTTAAACTTTTTTCTAGGAGTGAGATATTACATCAGACTGGGTAAGAAGTTTGGTTGCTCTAGCTCTTATAGTCTCCGAGCAATGGGCGACAAACAAGACGGACAGACAGCAAATACCACAAATACAATATATATATACGAGTACGGGTATAAAAAGCCACGCCCGCGGCGATCTGTAAATAGATCCGCCGCAACACACCACCAGAAATAAAAAATCACGGTGAAGAAAGGTGCGTACATCAATTGCACGCAAAAGCTCGTAGCCTCGAGTGTAAATAAAAGGCATTTAATCAACCCCAAACTGTTACAGAAGAGTGGACGGCCTTGGGCAGCGGCGACGTTAGACGAGAGAAGAAAAACAACGCAGAACAATAAAGGAGCGGCCACCGGCTAGAATCAATACACCAAGTAGAAGAGAATAAAAGTAAAAGTAGTAGAAAATAAAAACAAAACCAAAGAAATAAACGGTTTATATATTCAGAAATATTCGGCCGACGTTGTTGCGTGAAAAGCAAGTAAGAAACATAACACCACACCATAAATACATTGTTGTCGGCGGGCAACAACAACGAGATCTGTGTTTGAGGGAACTTGAATTTAATTCCTAAAGAAAACAAACAGAAGCAACGGCCCGGCAAAGCTATGCCCATTTCTGAGTTAGCGAGATTGTTCGGCGGACTCAGTGTAGACCTTGAAATAGAACCCGAGGTAAGAGTAGAAAGAATGGACCCTGTTCAGATCAGAGATGTTATAGAGGCGGCGGTCAACTCTGCGCTAGAAATACAAAAAGCTGACTTTAATCGGCGTTTGCAGGCTGTAACTGACCAGCTGCAGGCTGCAAGAGTTCAGGTCCCCGAGGCCAAGGCGTACGAGGCTGCCCAGCAAAAGCTGCCCATAAGCTATACGAGGGATTTGTAGGGAGTTCAAAGCACTACCAAGCGGTTTTTAATAATCAGGAACAAGATTAGAGGGCCCGCTGACTCGCTCTTAGCGTCGTTCAACACAGTGTTGAACTTTGAGGGGATCTTCAATCGCCTCGATTTTACATATTCGGAAAAGCGTCCGATACACTTGCTGGAGCAAGAGCTTGCCACACTTCGGCAGGGTGGACTGTCCATCACTCAGTTTTACGAAGAGGTCGAGAAGAAACTCACCCTTCTCACAAATAAGACGATCATGTCACAATCACGATCATGTCAGGCTTAAGAAGACGGTATCTCACGGATACATTATTTGCGGCACACCCTGCGGACTTGCCATGATAGGCACGACTTTGCAACGAATTACGCAAGAGCTTTAGAAAGGAAGCCACAGAACCGAACAAGGTATAGGCAGGACAGACAGAATGAGCCGGATCACTACAAAAGACAAACGAAGAACCCGTTCTACACGAACAACCAGAGGAACCATCAAGCAGGTGGTCACCGTAGCCCAGACAAGGAAGAGATGATGGATGTTGATCCATCTTCCTCTAAATTCCGTCAGCCATCTGGCTTTCAAAAGCAGCAGGGGCATAACCCAGGCCTCCGGCTACAGAAAACCCTAATAACGGGCACCAACAGGGTGCGTATAAAAGGCCGGCTGGATCCCAGAGATTTTCCGACCAGCGCAGGGCAATCACCTCGCTCAGGTGGACCCGGACAAATACGAGCAGTTAGCATAGGAAGCAATGGCGTAGATTGATAAAGAGAATAGTGCAGGATACGACAGTGATACTGTCAATTTTTTAGGGGAAATTCCCTGATCCCGTTCGTCAAACGAACAGTAGCAGGGAGAACACTAAACCTTTTAATAGACACTGGGGCTGCGAAAATTACATCAAACCATTAAAAGAACTTAAGGGAATTATCCCTGTAGAGGCCCCATTTGTTGTAAAATCCCTGCTCGGCTTTAATAAAGTAGAGCAAAAATGTCTCCTAACCATATTCGGCATAAAATGCCCGTTTTTTATCTTGCCGGAGATATCAACCTTTGATGGCATCCAAGGGGTCGACACGCTAACGACAGCTGGCGTCAATATAAACCTGGGGACAACAAATCTTTACTTTGGACAGAAATCTGAAAAGATCCTATTCCACATATGCCCCAGCGTTAACTTCACAAAAGTAGACGACATCGAGGTCCCGCCAGCAGTAAGGGACGAGTTTCTCAGAATGATGTCCAGCCGTATAAAGGCATTTGCAGATCCGACTGAAATGCTACCCTTCAACACAGCCGTAATAGCCACAATTAGGAACGAGGATGAAGAGCCAATCTACTCGAAAAATGTACCCCTTCCCTGTAGGAGCCACTGATTTCGTCAATGACGAGGTGAAGGACCTATTGCGGAACAAAATCATTCGGCCTTCCAGGGTCTCCGTACAACAACCCCATATGGGTTGTTGAAAAAACGTACTGACGACTCGGGCTCAAACAAGAAGCGGCTAGTCATAGACTTCCGCAAGCTCAACTCAAAGACCATACCAGACAAGTATCCAATGCCTTGTATCTCCATTATACTTTCAAATCTGGGGAAGGCAAGATACTTCACTACCCTTGACCTAAAGTCAGGGTTCCACCAAATCGCGTTAGCTGAACGCAATCGTGAAAAGACCTAATTTTCGGTTAACGGAGGAAAATATGAGCCGTTTGCCATTTGGCCTCAGGAATGCATCAAGCATCGTTCAACGGGCCATCGATGACGTATTACGGGAGCATATTGGTAAGATATGTTACGTGTATGTTGACGACGTCATCGTATTCTCAAAGAGTGAGGCGGATCATGTCAGAGACATTGACACCAGCCTCCACGACGCGAACATGAGGGTGTCAAAGGAAAAGTCGCAGTTCTTTAAGGGACAAGTGGAATTCCTTGGATTTGTGGTTTCAACAGAGGTAACGAGAACAAGCCTCGATAAAGTCAAGGCTATTCGGGGGTTAAGACAACCCTCCACCCTGTTTGCGGGTCTTGCCAGCTGGGTTCTGCCAGCTACTACAGGTGTTTTATAAAGGACATCGCTCAGATAGCAAGACCTATCTCTAGCATTCTGAAGGGAGAAAATGGTAAGATCAGCAAAAAATGCTCGAAAGCCATTCCCATACAGTTTAATAAGGTTCAGAAACAGGCCTTTGATAAGCTTAGGAACATTTTGGCGTCAGAAGACGTCATCCTCCACTACCCAGACTTCAACCAACCATTCGACCTAACCACTGATGCCTCGTCCAGTGGTATCGGGGCGGTACTGTCGCAAAAGTAATAGAACTAAACTATTCGACCAATGAAAGGGAGCTTCTGGCCATAGTCTGAGCCCTAAACACACTTCGTCACTACCTGTATGGAAAGAGTGACATCAACATCTACACAGACCATCAGCCACTGATTTTCGCGGTTTCAGATAGAAACCCCAATTCCAAAATAAAGCGTTGGAAGGCGAGAATTGATGAGCGGCGCAAGGGTCTTATACAAACCAGGCAGGGACAAGGGACCAGGCAGGTCGCGACAAAACATCAATGCGTTAGAAAGTCAGAGTCGATCCGACGCAGCAACAATTCATAGTGAAGCCTCGCTCACTTAAGTAATTGAAGCCGCAGACAAACCAGTGAACTGCTTCAGGAATCAGATAATCCTAGAAGAATCAAATACCCCTTCGAAGCAGTTCAACATCCTCTTCTCCGAAAAGACCCGTCACAAGATCGAATTTTCCAGTCGAGATACACTTCTTGCATCCATCAAGGAAGCGGTAAAGCCTGGAGTCGTTAACGCCATCCATTGCACTCTGCCAACTTTGGCACAAAATTTCGATTTTCCAAGACCTTGGTGACAGACATCACCAATGGCGGGAAGCGAAGAGAGATACTGACAGCCGAACACAATCGGGCGCACAGGGCAGCCCAGGAGAATGTGAAGCAGGTACTGCAAGATTATTATTTTCCGAAGATGGAAAAATCGCAGCAGAAGTGGTGATAAACTGCAGAATATGCCAGAAAGCCAAGTATAACCGGCACCCTAGGAAGCAAGAGTTAGGGGTGACTCCAATTCCGGCAAGAGTAGGCGAGTTGATTTATATCGACATCTTTTCCAACGCAGGGAAGTACTACCTCACCGCGATTAACACATTTTCAAAGTTTGCAATAACGCAGCAGGTTGCTTCACGCACGATCACGGACGTGAAAATTCCAATTTTACAATTGGTAAACATCTTCCCAGCTATTAGGACCATCTACTGTGACAATGAGGCAGCTTTCAATTCAGAAACCATTCGGTCTTTATTAAAGAACCAGTTCGACATTGTTGTAGCGAATGCCCCACTGTTGCACAGCACATCAAACGGACAGGTGGAACGCTTCCACAGCACCCTCTTAGAAATAGCCAGGTGCTTAAAATTTGCACCGCCAGGTGGACGATACGGTTAAACTTCTTATTCTAGCGACCATCGAATATAATCGAACCATCCACTCCGTCACAAACAGGACACCTATGGACGTGGTCCACGCAAGTTGTGACCTTGGGGAAGAAATTATGTTAAAGCTAATAAAAGCCCAACAAGAGCAGCTCGATAGAAACAACCCGACCAGGCAAAATAGGACCTTTGATGTAGGCGAGAAGGTCATAGTGAAAACCAATAAGAGGTTAGGCAACAAGCTAACATCCCTCTGCGCTGAACAAAAAGGTAGAGGCAGACCTGGGAACCACCGTTCTTATTAAAGGGAGGGTGTTCCACAAAGACAATTTGAGGTCACCCGTTGAATATCTCTGCCTCCTAGCAGTCTTGACCTTGACAGCCATGACCGACTCAAAGCTTACGGACTACACGCACGCGGACTACATTCCCATAATTGACGGACGGACACTAATATGAAACGAAACCTTCTGCGTACAACACTCCACGAACTTGACAGAGTATGACCGATACATTCAAGAAACAATATAATTGGCTGACGTGTTCCCACAAACACATATGAGGAAAATATTAAAACAGACACGAAACACCTACTGACGTAGACTGCGGCTTTAGGAGTTCATCACAGGCATGCGAGGAGTTTGAATATCTTGGGGTCAGCACTGAAGGTAATCGCAGGAACTCCGGACTTAGATGACTTACAACAAACGAGACAGGTCGAGTATCATTAAATAAACGCAAACAACAGACAGATAAACATAAACTCAAGGACTCAAACACAGATAAATGCCCTCACCGAAACGGTTAATCAATTATTGAAAGTAAATAAGCAGGAAGAAATTAACACTTCCTATCTATATGAAACCCTTTTAACTAGAAACAGAATGTTGACGCTCGAATTGCAGAACCTAATGATCGCCACTACTCTGGCTAAAATAAATATAGTAAATCCAGCCAAAATCCGGGAACGTACCTGGTAACCTTGACCAGGTCGCGCACGTCAACGGACAAAATACACCAACTTCAGCAATGCGCCAAAGAGAGTCCCGGCGTAGCTACCTCGGCGAGGATTAATGTCACTCGCCACCATTCGCTGTTGAGCCTGCCGTATCTTCACAAGCTGAATGAAGAAAATCTGCAGCACCCTGACCGAAGTCCGAACAAACCTTACAATCGGTTCCGCACTGGCCGCTGTCGTGGGCGTGGCCGTGTGCGCTACTCTAATCGGCGTTTCCTGGTGGATGCGGCGCAGGCAGCAGAAGGGTAACACCGTCGCGATCGAGCAGATGCTGAAGAGCATGGGCTTTACCGAGAACGGTCAAGTCTTGAAGGAGTAGTTAACAAGAGTTAACTGAATTGTCCATTGGGTTGGACGAATTCTGCGATATTGCAAGATAAGCAGTTTCGTCACCCGTGGGATCGCCGTCGTCGCGGTCGCCGGATGCCGGCCGCCACTGGACACCACGCACGAGTCGCAAGGTCAGCACTTTTGCTGGACAGCGACGAACGCCGTGGCCGGCAGCTGGGAAGTTAAGGTTCTTAAATCAGTTGTTAATTACCAGCCGAGTGGCTTTCACGTTTCAACGTCTCGGCTTGCGGGTAATTAATCTCTCATTGTATTCCTTTGCAAGTTTAATTACACACATGAAATAAAGCGCGTAAACCTGCCAATAATGGCGACCATCCGCTTCAATGCGCAAAGATTCTCCGCGTTATTTTTATACTGTCTGAAACCAATCCAGGGATCTTGTCCAAACACAAACGCAAAATTAACAATTTTTATGATTTTTTAATTTTTAAAAATATATCCAAAGTTAACATAATAAACGAGAAAGGACGTATTGTGTCGCTGTTGCCGCGATACTACTTTTATACCCGTACTCAGTTTGTACACATGTGAATTATATGGAATTTTCAAATGTTGTATCAGTTTTTACATTTTACATTTGTTTGCTGCATCTGTCATCTACATCTACTGCAGTTCTCACGACAGCACACGTAGACTGCACAAGGCATAGCGTGTGAGCGTGAGTGTGGAGTGTGAGAGAATCAGTAGCATCCGCTGCAGCGCTGCTGCCATCAACCCCTAATAAA
>WIOZ01000085.1:0-12898 GCA_009664405.1 Drosophila bifasciata
AGATATTCCGGCCAGCATGCGGTTATGCAAAAACAAAATTAAAGGTAGAAAGAACAATGAACTTATTATGAGAGAAATAATATTGATTACAAATCAAAGTTCAGAGTGCAAATAAAGCCAGTGTTTTAATGTCTTAATTTAACCAAAAAGGCAAACCAGAAATAGATTGAAATTTGATTTCAATTAGTTAGCAACCAACTTTGATCACATCTCAAAAGCCAACAAATAAATCTGTAAATGTAAATCAATCTGTTGAGTACATTCTCGAGTTTCAAATTGCAATTTCATGTCAGTGGTAAAACGGAAACGCAGTCTCCATCAATGCGAGAGGTAAACGCATCCATTCTACGTGCAGGTATGGATATGGATTCGATTCCATTGACACGCCTCCATCTCATTCGTTCCACATCTCCCATAATTGACAGCACTTCCGCCAAAATGCACCATTTAAAATGTGATTCTCAGTTCCGTCAACGCGCGTCTGTCATCTTTTGTGCCTCACCAATGCCGGGGGCCCCCCTTCATTTCTCTATTGAATTTATAATGTGACATTGCCCCATCGATGATATGCAACCATACTGGATACATACATATGTATATATGTGTATGTGTATGTATGTGGAGGAGGCACATCATGTGCATAATTGCGGCCTGACAGCTAACAGTCGCCTGTGAATGGTGATGAGGTAACGGTAACTGCAACTGCAGATTTGTTCCAATCATTAGGCAGGCACATAGTATATTTGTACCTGGTACGCATATACGAAAGTGCCAGTCAGGGTATATTGTATGCTTGAGACAAGAGGAAGCTTTCGTGTTAGCTTCTCCCGGGTCTTTTCTCTCTCAATCTTAGATCTCGTACAAGAGGAAGTTTGGTGTGCAAGTTTATCCAGCTTCCTTTAGCTGCTTCTCCGATCTGCTTTCAGAGGGTATCTAACAGTCGGCACACTCTGTCTTTGTGTTTTGGACTTGTTTTGAGTTTGAATCACCGCCAGGGATCCTGGCCATGGATGCAGTGGAAGCGATGCGCTAATTTGAAATGCCACAAAGGCATTTTACAAGCGCGTCGCCAGCGTCGTCGTCTGGCCAGCCGCCATTGATTGCAATTATTTTCAATTTTGGAGCAAAGGCTGCAAAAGAGTCGGGTGCGGGAGGTGGAGGTGGAGCAGCGACCAGGGCTGGCGGGCGCGTAATTACGAATCAATTGTAGCATTAATTCAGCAACGTACTCGTAATTGATTGGGGCGCGGAAAATGAAATTAGAATGACGAGGAAACGTGAATGAAGAGACATAACTGGAATTGCAGTTTGTTTATTGAAAGACTTTCCGTGCAACTGCTGAATTTCAAGACAGCTGGCAGCCCTGGGCTGCTAGCAAAAGAACAGAAGAAAACACAGAGAGCGAGAAGAAGAGAAGTGAAACCGTTGAAACCTCAAAAACCGTAACCGAAAATGCACTTTCCTCTCGCACGCTCAATACCAAATGCAATGAAACGCAGGCAGAGCTCTGCAGAGGAAGAAGACAGAAATACTCCGTTAATTTGCTGTTACATACGCACACATCCACGTACACATGCACACACACACACACAGTGGACACGGGCAGAGTTTTTGGCGGCAAAATGAATTCAATTAATTAAATTACTGTTCCACTGGCGTCAGCCAAATTGTAATTGGAAATGGAAACGACGATAGACCGATACACAGAAGAGAGACTACGATCCAAAGCTACGAGCAAAGCAAAACGAAAAAAAAAGCCATCGATAGAGATACAATAACAATCTACACTACAGTATTGCTAAGTTTTATAGTGACATATGCATATGGCAACCCACTTTTTTCGCGCTGGTATCAATCAATCAATGAAGCGAACAAAATTGAGTAAAATGAAGTATTTAAAAAGCCCAAACAGACAAGGGCCACGCTAGACATTAGTTGCGGTACAACTTGTCCCGAAAGCAGGTACATACATAAGTGCACCAACAAATATTTCCATCCAAATAACATATACATAGGTACACATGTACATATGTATGTACATACATTCATACATTGATGTTGAGAAGTTAATGGACTGACGGGCCAACTCAATTACAAGGAAAGTTGATTCCGTAAATGCAGTAAAAATTTCTCAAAGGCCACGTGTACCCTTTGCAACTTTTTCTTGATGCTGCAATATCGTTTTTTTTTTTATATGTGTGCGTGTATGCTCTTTGGCATTTGCGCAATTTGTGCCTCAATTTTCCAGTAAAATTATATTAAGCGCATCCAATAATTAAGTTCGTACAAATGGCCAGGTCGTACAAATGGGGGCTCAATTATGAGGCAGAGCAGAACCCTTTTCCGATTTCCGCTGCTGGATATTAATTGAATTAGTGACATATGCGTGTGTGATTGTGTGTGTGTTTGTGCATTTTTTGTGCGTGTTGAAAACATATTTGTAATGCCACTTTAAAGTGGGAACCCGCGTTAAATGCTAATCTCCGACATCTCATCTGGTTCCATAAGTCAAGTGAAATGTCTGTCATATGAAACATAGAATTAAAAAAAAAAAACCAGAGTGCGAAAAAAAGGGGTTTTTTTATAGTCGACGTTCATCACGGCATGATGAACGGGGGCGTCAAACTGTCAAGCACCACCATGCCCCCATCCAACCCATCCCATCCCCGTTTCGCATGAAAGATAGATGAACAAGGGGTCGCGGTCCCACTGTTAAGTGGGAGGGCCTGGAGGCTGTGTAGGCCTCCATTTTGTGTGACTATTGCTATTCATAAAAATTGAGCAATTTCATGCTGCCGCTTGCTAGTTTTTTCTGCATCGCGGATTTTTGCTGGCTTCGCGGCTTTGTTGCACACACAACACCCATATCAGACACATACGTGAGTGCTGGCGGTGGTGCCCCTCCTGCTATCTCACTCCAACACATACAGATTTCGGGCAAGTGATATTTTTCCTGCCACATATGGTCCTCTCTCTTTCTCTCTCTGCAACGCTTCCATTTCGTCAGCTTTTGCAGCCTCTTGCGTTGTGTTGGGGAAAGGGAAATTGCAAACACTTACGCAATTCTAGCATACATGCATGTAAGAGCAGGGTTTATTTGTGCAGGGTGTAGCAACGCCGTCGTTGTTTTTTTTTTTCCTCACCCCTCCCATAAAACTACACCTTGCATGTGGTGCAATCAGAACGCCAAAGAGAGAGAGAGAGAGAGGGCAAAACAAAAACAAGTGTTTTCGGTGGAGTGTTTAGATTGCTGTACAAAAACACAGACACCTCTTTTGCCGCTTCCCCTTGCCCATTCCCCTTTGCCAGTGGTAGCAGCAACTTCCTACGCTCAGCCTAAAATTCCCGTTAGTTGGTTTTTACTAAAAATTATGCCCAAAATTATGCAAAGTCATGCAAAAAAGAAACGCCCAACAAGAACAAAAAAAAAATAGCAACAAAATATGTACGAGTATATGCACATTTTGGAAGAGTTTGCAAAAACTGTTCCCAGACCATAAATTACTATTTGATTCAATTTTTAGCAAGCAAACATATGTCTGTGCGTGAAAAAAAATATGGGAAATAAAACCAGGTGTGAGAACCGAAGCATTAGATACCCTTAAAGATGGATCAATCCTTAGCTATGTGTTTGATAAACGTTTGTACTTTAAAATATGTCAGATGTCCAACGAATAAAATTCAGTTATGAAAAATGATATACACATAAAGTTTTGTTAAAATATCTTCAATGATTTACAAGATTTACAAACTTACTTACTTACAAACTGCCTACCGAAATCGAAGTCCCCTCCAAAAAACAAGCATAGAACAAGCAAAAGAAAACAAAAACCATATTTAGTTGCAGTGGCAGCAATAGCAACTGCAACAGCAACAGCAAAACATTTTGTGCAACAGTTGCAGGTTTAAGCCAAAAAGCAGAGTCAACCTTTGCAAACAAAATTGCATGGCCAAAACGTAAATTAAATTAAGGCCACAATATTTACTGCAATTTGAAGAAATATCTTTGCCAAATTAAAAAGGAAATTCAATCAATTAAAGTCCATTTGAGCTGCCATTTTTATTAGAATTTAACTCTCTGTATGTTACATTTAAATATCAAATTTTATTCAACTTTAATCATTTCAGCTGCCATTTTGGAATTTAATATCAAATTACTTTCAACTTGAATCATTTCAGCCAAAAGAAATAATAAATAAGGCTTTTGTGGCACAATAGAACTTTGGCATCAAGAAATTGAATCATTCATAAGCGATGCCATCGTACTCGTAAGTAAACTATTTACGCCTGTTTATTATGGCTGCAATATTCATTTGTTTATTTTATTCTACATTTTAAATCCAACAAAGAACTTTGTGTCCGTCAGTCGATGTTTTAAAGCATCTACAACATAAAAATCGAACAGAAATATCTGAATTAATTTCATGCGAGCACTCAATTTGCGATTAGCGATTAAATAGAAAAAAAAAGAACAACGAAAAAAAAAAAAATAATATTAGAAGTAGTCCCTTCTACATTTGTTCCCATTTTTATTTTTATAATTAAGTATTTTGCTATTCTTTGTTTCACAATTATGTGCAATTGGATTCATATTTTCTGTATTCCATATTCCAATTTGTAGTTCTTTATGCTTAATCAAATTATACAAAAATACACAAACGAAATTAATTACAGTTAATGGCAGCCACTCGACTCTTCAAACCGAAACCTTTTAAGCTGCCACACCCGCAACCCACAGGCAGCACCATAGCCGCACCGAGAGCCGCCTCTCCTCATCAGCAGCCGCATCATCATCAACAGCAACAACAGCAGCAGAAGCAGCGGCAAAGTGGCCCCTTCACCTGCTGCTGCTGCTATGTGTGTGTGTGTGCAACAAGTTTATGCGTCCGCACGCAAGTGGGAGTTGGGATGGTGGCACGGGAGGATCTCATAAATTAAACTAGCAAAACCCTGGAAAAAAAAGAAGAGGGGATACCCCGTGCAGAGCCAGAAAAAAAGATATGCTGCCCAGAGCAGACCCCGCTTCTCAAAACCTGCAGTTCCCGGACCGGAGCCGGATCCCAAACAGGCCAGAGAAAGAGTCAAGGGGGGCAGAGCCGCAGAAGCCGCAAACATGCAAAGCCAAAAAAAGATACAGTGAGGCATGGGGCAGCGAGAGCAGCACAAACTAAGCACGTGTCAAGTGTGTGGCCCAAGTTTTAATTTACACGAGGGCGCCGCATCACCCGCACCCCCCACATGCCACATGTTCCATGCCCCAGTCCACCCACAAGCAGAAAGCAGAGAGGGATCCCTCCCGACGTCTGACGCTGAGTAACTGTCCGGCTTGTTAGTCCTTTCATAGCTGGGGGCCGCCTTGATGTCTGACAATGTCATCAGTTGCAGCTGACACAGCACCAGTGGCAGTTGCAAGAGCAGCAGCAGCAGCAGCAGCAGTAGCAGTAGCCGTAGCAGTGGGGCAGTAACAGTAGCACTGGCACCATCCCAGAGTTGAGTTGCAATGTTGCAATTGCAGGACCACGCTTCGCTGCCATTCTTTTTTTTTTTTTGCAGGGATCTCTCTGAAATCTACTCACTGTCTGTGTGCAGTGAGAGGGTAGCAATGGGGATATGGGTTGGCTTTGGCAGGATAAAATACCCATAAAATCTATTAGCAGAGTCCTTCTTGACTGCAGCAGCAGGGTATACCACTAGCCTGCGTTGCTGTTGGTGCCACAACTTTTGGTTGGGCTGCTCAAGGGGGTGCCTATGACAAGTGGCCAAGTGCGTGTGACTCTTAGTGCCACACGCCCACACCCACACGCTCTTCTGCCTTTCACTGCCATTGTTTGCTGTGTGGCACCCTGAAGAGGCAGATAAAGCAAAGGCCCCCGCTTGGGCGCTGTCAGTCAGTCAGTCAGTCAGTCATCCTGTCAGTCATTCAGTTATCCAATCCACCGGTCAGTCATTCAGTCAGCCAGTAAGTATAGCTCTCCAACCTAACCCTCCAACCTCCAACGTGCATCATTTGCTGCGTGTTGAATTGTGTTTTCATTTGGGTTTTGTGCGGCACTGATTGCCGCATGCCTCAATGACATTTCATTTATTAAGTGGGCGAGTGTACCCCCCCTTACGGGCACTCGGTGTTTGTGCAACTCAGCGTGGCAGCAATTAACTCTGCAGCGACCCGCTGACGTCACCCATGTAACTGATACCGATCGGATACACTTGCCAAAAAAAAATAGAAAAAGCAGAAGAAGGAGCAAGGTGCAGGGTAGAGAAATGTGCGGCATCATCTCTGGTCGCTGGCTCGCCTTTGATTTGTTTTGCCAGAGTCCGTTTACGTGCCCCTGCCTCATTCTGCCGTATGTGTTACTTGTATCCGCTACAAAAGAGCATTTGCATATCAAATGAATTGCAAAGAGCATGAAACAGGCAAAAATAGCAGCCAGAGTAGGGTCCTGTCACCCTTGCCCATCCCGCATGGATCCCTGTTAGCCGGCTGAAATATAAATGTTAATCCTGGCGGCGTCAATTGCAAAACGTTCAACGTTGTTGACAGCCAACGGATGGCCCGAGCCCTAGGCAGAGTCAGAGGCAGAGGCTGGGGAAGGGGCAAAGGCAGCAGCCAGGACACAGACACAACATCCTGGGGAGCCTTGCTGTGGCGCCGGGGCCTCATCCTGGATGCCTGGGACCTCTGCCGCTGCCAGAGCCTGAGCCTGGCCCTGGGCCTCGGCCTGGGCCAGTATGTCAACGGGTTTTTAATTGATTTTCATGGCTGCAGTTTTTGATTGTGCTGATTGACGCATCAAATGAAGTGACTTCAGTTCGGGGCCCACAAGAGCTGTCCTTCTCTCGAGCCCATGTGTCCTTCCGCCCGTCTATCTGTCTGTCTGTCTGCCTGCCTGCCTGTCTGTGGGTCTGGGCCCATATCAGTGTCCAGAGTAACAACAGTGGGGAAGAGACCCCGCTGCCAAGCAGTAATTAAATTTGTCAGCCAGACAAAATGTTCTCAGGCAGGCAGGCGGCGGCCTTTTCTTTCAAAGTGGACAGCGTGGCGTATGCGTGATGCGCAAAGCAGCAAAATGAGTTTTGTATGGCGAGAAGGGGGATTATGAGGAGCAGTAGGAGTCAGGGGATTACCAGTAGGATCATTAGGAACCAAAACAGCAGGATCTGTAAAATAAGTAGCGATGCAGTACAGTTTCTTTTGTGGTTTCAAAGCCCCCGAAGAGGGTATGGCATGGCCCTTTATGGCTGCCATAGCAACAATCAACCCAAGAGCTAACTGCAATCATAGGGTATCAAATGCTACGATCTTCATAGGTAGCTGTCATCTCTGGTTATTGTACATTTGCATCATGGCGTTCAATAAATATATGTATTGTTTATTCTCTCGCAGTTGCCTGCGCAGTTGTTTGCCTGTTTGCGAAAATATCAATGAATGAGTGAGTGAATGAATGAATGAATTGGGAAAATCAGTGAATCATTGATTCAATGAATAAAATGCAACCAAAAATGAATGAATTTTCTTGTTTTCGGGGCGGGCCACTAATGAGCTGCCTTCACCTCTGGTGCTGGTGCTGTTTCTGGCTGTGCCGTCAGTGGGGGGGCGGAGGCAACGCGGAATACCGACCAACGAGAGACTGAGGGAAAACCCAGAGAGGTGGTCGCGAAAATCTGTGAAATCCGAGACGCAATTTAAAAATCATTATGAGAACACATTAAGCGTAAAAAATTAATGAGCAAGTTGCGTCAACAATGAGCTAGGGCCTCATTCTACATCCAGGATGTAGGACGTATACGGAATACGGATGAATGGATGGGTGTGTGTGCTGCAGTGTGTTTAAGGTGCGTCCTTGTCCCGCGACTGCAACATCCTCTATGTCGTGGCTTTGGGTTTCATAATGGTGGAAAAATGAACACACATAGAGAGAGAGAGAGACACACTGAGAGACGGAAACAGGAAAATGAAGAAGGAAATCTCTAATAGAAGCCAAGCCAAGGAGCAGCAACAAAAAGGAACTAGGTGTGCCCCTGAAGGAGCAGCGGCGCTCATAGGATGTCGACTTGAATGGCCGCAACGGCATTGGGTTTCGGTTAACGGTAATAGTCAAGGAGCATAGGTCCTGGTAGATCCAAGGAGGCACAGGAGGCTCGAGCACAGGATGATTCACAGCGTTGGATCGACGGCACAAGGCAGATGGCAGAGGCCTCACGCCTCATAGGAGGGGATGCAAAGGTTCGTTTTGTTAAGACAAAAACGGTTTAGATCTTAAAAATACTCAAAGAATGAGAAAAACACCCAAACGAATAAGCGGACACAAGCACAAGGATCTTATGATGCTGGCTGCTGAAAGATAAAGATTAAGACACAACCTTACGTTTCTTCCCCAACCCCTTTTCACGGCGTCCCTGCCCACCTACCAGCTCCCAGCTTCAACCTCGATGGGTCGGTCTACAATGTCTACAACATCGTTTACTTTGCCTAACAATATTTAGTTTGGCAACAAAAGTCACGGACCCCCGCCACCAAGGGCACACTCGGGCATGGTATCGCATGGGGATGGGATGGGATAGGGTGGGGTGGGGCGAGAGAGGCTGTGGGGTGCTGTGACATCCCTTGTCACTTGCCTCGTCTGCCTTTCTGCTCTCCTAACAACTCATTTGGTACTCATGAGTAGGTCAGGGCACTGTTAATGCGACATATCCTTGAAATCCAGGACAGGATCCGTTTAAATTGTTGAGCTTCCTCCGGCTGGACTCCGGCTACGTCTCCATCTCCACCCCCTCCTGAAGCTCATTTCGCATGCCTGTCACGTTGTCCAGCGCTGAAAGGAGACACCAAAATAGGATGGCGCTCTGGATTCTGGGTTCTAGGGTTGGGCACAGACAGAAGTTTTTTCCGTGCGTGCTTGTCCTGAATTTGCTCGAGGAAGGAAGCAGGGGATGCTCTGTGTGTGTGTGCGATTGGGTGTTTGTGTGTGTGTGTGTTCTCGTCTTTGTTGGTAATTACCTCAAGTTGGTCATTTGATGATGCGCAAATCCCGTCGAGAGCTGGCGGGGCTGTGATTGCGGATACATGTGGATGGAGTCCTCCCCCTTTGAATGGGGACTTTTGGGGTCGAAATGTGTGATGAATCCACAGGTGTGTGGCCCCGAGGCTAATTGCCGTTAAGTGCCTGGCAAATCCTCGAAGCGTTTGATATTTTTCATCATAAATAATCGCAGCCTGGAGGTAACGCATTCACCTCCATGGTTCCATGGTTCCATGGTTAGAGGGGTTGCTCCACAAAAGCTTTAAAGCATCATAGCAAAGGAGGGGGAGTGTGAGAGGTGTATGCCACGACGCCAGGATGGCAGGATGGCATGATGGCGGGGTATTCTCACCGCATGGTCAAAGTGCTTTTGGTCGCTGGGACCACTTAAGCACAACGCTTTTGGTATTGCTACCCCCATGGAGGAGGCTCCCTGGCCCTCCCCCTCTTTTGGGGTTTGTTTTTTGGCGGCAGCACGTGCAGGTGGCAAGGCTTCCTCAGTCGCCGCTGCAACATGGACGCGGACATGGCTGTGGATGGGGCATGGGGCATGGGGATGCGGACTAGCTGAAATGCAGCTAACGAACCGCAATTGCGGTCACATTTCATGAGAGGTGCCTCACGTCGCTCGGCGCCCGGCTCCAGCATTCCAGGATGGACACCAAACTCGAACCCCGGGGGCCCCAAAATACACACGTAGAGAAAAGAGAAACTCTCACGGACACAGCGGCAGACTCACTCACGGACAGTGAGAGAGACACACACACAAGCGACCCGACGACGACTGATTCAATTTGAAGCCACCGACAGGCTTTTAGTGCACTCCCAGGGTTCACTCTGAACCCCCTCCGCCTCTCTC
Organism: Drosophila bifasciata; assembly: GCA_009664405.1. Classification (NCBI taxonomy): domain Eukaryota; kingdom Metazoa; phylum Arthropoda; class Insecta; order Diptera; family Drosophilidae; genus Drosophila; species Drosophila bifasciata. Next base: position 9,880 of record WIOZ01000085.1, read on the forward strand.
TCTCTCACCTATCCCCAGCATTGCCACTGCCTTTGCCACACGCTGCAAATGCCTGACCGACCGCCTGTGGATATCATCAGAAATTAGCTGGTTTGATGGACAGCAGCGGCGGCAACTGCAAGAGTGGGAACAGAACAAAACAGTAAAAGGCTCCTCCTATGGCAAATTAGGAGTGTGTCCTATATATAGGTAAAGGTAGTCAGAGAGCCAGGGAGCGGCAACAAAGCAACAGGTACCCCACGTATATGACAGTCCAATTAACTTAAATAAATGTAAAATAAGTGCAAGGGACCACCACTGCACTACAAAAGGTTAAGGCAGAGAAATATTGGGAGGATATTGAGAATCAACAAAGTATGACAAAGAAAAAGACTTTTCCCAATAAAGTGTTAAAGTTCAGGGAATATTGTTGATGGAGATTCACTTAAACAGCCATTTCCTCTTGGGAAAGATTCTGCTACCATTGCTACCTCGTAACGGGATCATCACTCTATTTCGAAGTATTCCAGAAGACATCCATTCCATTGGAAATATTTCCTACTCTTGTAGGACAGTGCATACAAACTTAGAGCCAAAAGGTTCACACTCTTTGCCCACACCTGCAATCATTTCACCAACTCACCCGCCATTTCCATCCCGACTGCCTCATCATACTAAATGTAATGAGCAATTTGTAGAGCAGAAGGAAAACTATTTCTGGTGACAGCTGAGTGGCTGGAGGGGGGGATGTGGACTACAACGGGCAAAAGATGTCGAAATAATTATGCAAATTCTTGGACCGCCCAGCGGAGACACGAACCAACAGCCGTGACACCTTCGTAGTTGTAGGACAGGAGTGCAAACGACGAATGCCATTTGCGGGCTACGTGCGAAAGGAGGAAGTCGTGACCAACCCCTCCTTCCGACCCCCCTCCTCCAGTTTCAACCAGGTGGACCTCAGAAGTTCTTCTCTCTCTCGCTATTTCTGTCTGCACTCTGGCACTGACCCACCCAGTCACCAACCGACACAGACGTAAGCGCATTTTAATGATCTCATTTATGCTAATCTCCAAACGGTGTGTACACGCACACACACACAGAGACAAAACCACAAGAGAAGAGTGGGATAGAGGAGAAGTCGGAGTTGGAGGAAACATAGAGCGTTAGGTACGGCAGAGGGTGAGGGGGAGTGGGTACCGTAACCTGAAGAAGAACTAACTGCCACCGGCTGCTAATGCTAATGAAGTCTAATTGAATTTTGGACAATTTGACACGTCCCACAATCTCTGATCTCCTTGTTGACACCGCGGCATGGGTGCCATGGAGATGGACGGGGACCAGACACACCACATAATGAAAACTTTAAGGCTGCAAATGAATTGCATTTGGGGTAACAATTGGTAGAATTCCGATGTCAATACAGCAATAGTCATTGGCAAATCTATTTCTCCATGGAGGATAACTTAATTATCTTAAAATTTCCCAATCTCGACAGCCTGAGTAATCCTCAGCTATCCCAACTCTTGTCCTCTAGCCTTGATCCCCATTTATTATTCGCGGTTCCTCTATTAACTCCTGCCGCACGCCATCCCAATGGTCAGTCTTCTGAGACCATCTCGGCTAGCTCTGCAATTATATGCTACTCCTTTGTTGTCCAGCTGCTGCTCCAGCACGGAGTCAACATTTGCGTTTTTGTGGCTGTGGCTGGCATAAAATTTCCTATGCATTCGACCGCGTTCTCGTAATATTTGATTTGATTTTTAAACAAAAAAGCCCCCCGCACGCTCAGTTAGAGAAACGGGTTGCATGCCAGAGATGAGGAGACACTGTCCGGGTAGCGTTGGTGGTCAGGAGGAGGCTGTCATGTTGACGAGGGGTATGTTGGAAGGGAAGAAGCTGGACGATAACGGTTCGGCTTTTATTAGCATCCCAGCAACAACAGCATGCCCTCCCAACAACACAAATCAGAATTATTTGACAACGCAGCTAATTTACATGAGTGTCCCCACAGGGGGACACATGTAGTACCAGAGGGGTACCGGAGGTCAGCAGGAAGCGACAGATACGCACACAATCTCGTTTCTGGACATCCCGCTTCGAACCCAGAACATATCATCGTCAACGTCAGCATTGGGCATTGGAACTGAACTGAACCTGCGGCTTCTCTCTGCGGCGAGACTGTGGCCAGGTCATGACACTGCTACTCGTACTGAAACTGGACTGGACTGGACTGGACTAGGCTGGACTTCCCTCTACTCCCCATCAGTCGCTCTCTCATTTTCTCTCCATATATCCATCTCGATTCATTGCGAAATCGTTGGACAACATTTTTAAGTGAGCCTCACTTCAGTGGGACAACAACAAAAAAACTCTTTTTTACCACTTGCGACTTGCATTCAATTTTATTTAATTACTTTCGACGTAAATTTCGAAACTTTATTACCTACAAAGAGAGAGAGAGAAAGAGAAAGAGGTGAGAATGTGGACGGATAGAGGGGGTAAACGGCATGGAAGGAAGTTAAAAGTTAAAAAGGGACTAAAAGTTTCACTTAAACGACAGTGAACTGTGAAGAGATGAGGAACCACAAGGTGGCTACCCAAAAGAAAGACAACGAGAAGGTAAAGTGCACAAAGACAATACATTATTCATATGGAAAACCCCATGGAATATACAGTGGAAAAACAAATATTAGAGCGCGTAACAAGCACGTTCTCACATGAGAACAATCTAAGTAGATTTTACAAATTGAAGCGGAAGACCACTGATGCTGTTTCCGAATTTAATGGGGTTTACAAAAGATCAGCCAAGTGTTTACACAGATCGCAGGTGTTTCCGAATCGTTTTTAGTATTTCTAGTTACCATTAAAGCGATCAATTTCTTCCTATTGAATAATTGTGAGCTCCAACAGCTTGCAAATAAATTTAGTTGAATGGAATTTGTATGGTAACAATGGAGTGATTACACAGCTTTCAGATTTTTTTGTCAAATTAGCTAGATAATGATTAAGCGATAATTACAATAGATAACTATTAGAAAAT